>JAXGGA010011090.1:0-43935 GCA_038373865.1 Uloborus plumipes
ACCCCCGCTTTGAAAAGGGGATTTTTTTTTAACAATATTTCTGTAATTCGAAAAAAGCAAAACTTTTCCCTTTTCACCAAAGGATTCCGTTAGGTGAAACGGGATTTGGCGCCATCTGATGTTAGAATTGAAAAATACCCGACAAATTTTGATTGCCTATTAAAATATTAAACGAGGAAATTTTTTATAAATACTTCAAACGGTTTTTGCCAAAATAATGAATATAAGAGTCAGCTTTTCAAATCCAAATCGAGAATACATGACGATAATTTTCAATATAATCTTTTTCACACAAAGAACAATTATGAAGAAAGATTTAAGATTAAGCTCTCTTAACAATCGAACGTAATAAGTGAGTTATAAAACAGCATGCGAAGGCCCATTAAAATTCAAAACAAGTCGAAAATTAAATAAAATAGTAACTTGCATTTAAAATGCCTTTGAAATATAAATAACATCTGTACATAGAGCCAGACTAACTTTTATCCAAAAATGGCGATTTGCACTTTATTACTGTATTGTACGTAAAATCTTATACAAATACAAATACAAATGTGGCGACCAGCAGCAGGCTCTGGGCCCAACTTGGCTGGTCCTAGTCAAATTAAAGACCCCAATGAAGATCAATGGCCCTCTTAAAGCCATCTACTCCATTGCTCTTTACCGCCTCTTCCGGTAAGCTATTCCAAGTTCCCACTACCCTGCTAAAATAGTAATTTTTTCGAATTTCAAGATTAGCCTGAGATTTAAACAGCTTAAAACAATGACCCCTTGTCCTGCTTTCCGTGCGAAAATCTAACCCCGTAACATCATTCATTTTAATAAATTTAAACAACTGAATCATGTCCCCTCTGGCTCTCCTTCGCTCAAGACTATACATATTAAGCATTCTAAGTCTGGAATCATAGTCTAAATTAGAAAACCCATTTACTAACCTTGTAGCCCTTCTTTGTACCCTTTCCAATAAATTAATGTCTTTCTTCAGATAAGGAGACCAAAACTGAACAGCATACTCCAAATGAGGTCTTACCAAACTTCTATATAGAGGCAGAAGAACCTTCTTAGATTTGTTTGAAATAGATCTATTAATAAACCCAAGCATCCTATTGGCTTTGTTACTAGCTATGCTGCACTGTTGACTAGACTTGAAATCCTGATTTATTAAGACACCTAGATCCATAACATTATCTGCCCTACTAATGACTGAACCCTGTAAATAATAGCTTGTATGCTTATTTCCATGACCGAAATGCAGCACTTGACATTTCCCAACATTAACTGCCATACCCCACTTGTCTGCCCATTTAGTAATATGATCCAAATCCTGTTGCAGCTGATTTATTTGTTCGTCATTTTCTACAACCCCCATAATTTTGACATCATCGGCAAAACAATTCATGTTTCCAGAAACATTTTCATGAATGTCATTCATAAAAATAATAAACAAAAGGGGACCTAAAACTGATCCTTGGGGAACCCCACTTAAAACCTCACTCCATTTAGAATAGTTACCCCTAACAACTACTCTTTGTTTCCTTCCTGTCAGCCAATTCCTAACCCAAACTAGAATTTTACCTCCTACCCCTATATCAGCTAATTTACTGAGTAGTGCTACATGCGGCACCTTATCGAAAGCTTTTTGAAAATCTATGTAAACAACATCTACGCATTTTTTGCTATCTAAAGCCAAGGTAACCTTGTCGTAGAAATGTAATAAATTAGTAGCACACGATTTACCTTTTCTGAAACCATACTGCAAACTACTCAACAGCCCATTATTTTCTAAGAAATTCATAATCTTAATTTTGATCAATGTTTCAAAAATTTTACATACCACTGAAGTCAGACTCACAGGCCTATAATTTCCTGCATTACCTCTAGACCCTTTCTTGAAGAGTGGTGTAATGTTAGCTAGTTTCCAGTCCTCTGGCACTATCCCTGAGTTATACGAAGCATTGAATATATTAACTATAACGTCAACTAATTCCTCTGCACATTCTACTAGAATTTTTGGATAAATATTATCTGGTCCCGGAGCTTTTGTGGTTTTAATTTTTTTCAAATAAAGTAATACATCCTCCCTGGAAAATACAAAGTCCTCAAGCTGTGTAGTAGCTTGTGTCTTGCGTCCGCATTGACCCCTGAGAACATTATTCTACAAAAGAAATTCCTTCGCAAATATTAAAACGTTAACGAAACGTTAAAAGAGTGCAAATCCCCATCCTTGGATGCATCCGGCAATCGTTCTCGACTTCTCCTGAAAACTAACGAAAATGGACTTACGTTACTCTGGCTCTGAAGCACAGAAATAGCCCACAGAACTGAAAAAGATATCCAGTAATTACGAACCATTTAAAGCTCTCCATTGAAATGGAAAATAAAAAGCAAATATGGCGGCAAAGTAACTGATATTTAGCTAATGTGTAGACAGAGGATCATCCGATGTTCAAAGAATTTATTGAATACTTTAACTGCATTTATAATTTGGCGGGATTTTTTTCTCATTCTAATGTGATTAATCCCCTGACGGTGTTGGACGTCTTATCACGTTCATTTAACATGTGATCTTAGAACTGCTAAACTGCCAGAGGGTTAATGAGGTCTTGTTATTGTCTCGTATAAAAATTAAGCAATGAATTTCAAATTTTGCTGTATTGATTTTGGCAACACTTGACAAGCTGTTGAGCGTTTTGTTTCGACTAGTTTGGCGAAACATTTTGAAAACGCGCCAATTGTTCCATGTTATGATAATTACTCCTTAATTTATTGCAAAAAAATAAAAACAACCGTCTTGAATTAACACTAATCTTTAATTTTCTTTCCAATAAATGCATCATTCTGAATTATCAATTTTTCCAGACCCTTCACGATCTGAGCTTTGTCCTGCTAAACTGGCACATTCCAAACTTCCCGATTTAGAACCTATTAGTTGCGAATGTTTCTCCTTGTGTTCTATGAGGTAATTCAAAACGAATTTCAGCGGTTCATCTGGTCTTTCAATCGCAAGTGCGAAACAAGCTTCTGTTAAAATAGGCCCAACAGTTTTTTCAAGGTATACATGATCAGGAGTTTCCTTTCTTTTGTCGAACTGATTTTGAAAAGCGCTTCCATCTTTCCCTTCCGCTTCATTTTCTTCAAGTTCCACATTTTCTTTTGAAAAATCCAAACCGGCTTCTAATTCATTCACGTCCTCCATTGAACACTTGTTTCTGTAGTTTTATTCCAAAAATTAGAAAATATGTATAAATATCGCCATTCAGCTGTTTCTCAGCACAATAGTTTGTTCCTTTTAATTTGTTAAAAGTATGTTGCCAATCACCTTCACGTAACATTGCACGTCTTTAATAAAACCTTTGAGAGCACTAGGTAACGGTAAGGCCCCTATATAGACGAGCCGGCGCATCAAGATTAAGTTTGACCACTTTGGATCCATAACGTGATTGAGAATTGTCTTTTTCGGTGAGTGGTTGTCTTTTCTGGCGAGTTATCGCGTTTTGGTAATTTTTCACGTGAATTTAACAAAGCTTGGCAATGTCCCGAAACTTTTTCTGCTAACCCTAGCGCCGCAACAATGAAAATTGAAAGTCGAAGTTCATAAATTGGATCCAAAGTGGTAAAACTTAAGCTTGATGCGTCGGCCTGTCTAAGGCCCCTATATCTATAAAGCGGCTCTAGGCCTGTCTATATAGCGGCTCTAGGTAACGGTAAGGCCCCCCGGAAAACCCGAAGGAGTTCCTCGAGGAAATCCTTCATGTGCGTATGGTGGATTCTGTTGAGATGTTCCCGCGGATCTTCGGACGCTCCTCCTTGTGAGCTTTTTCTGGGGGAATTCCTTGAGGAGTTCCTCGGGTTTTCCGGAGCGTTTGTAGGGCCCTTAAGTAAGTTGTTAGCGGCTCTAGTTGTATCTAAAGAGATGAAATTATAGCTTAATGCGTCTGCAAGTCTATTTAGCGTTCTAGCTCTGATTTCATAGGCTATGTTACCACAATGAGGTTGATTGGCAAGATTGGCGATAAAGTGAAAAATATCTTACGGTGCTTATTAACTGCACCGCAACTACAGATTTGGCGGTTAAAGCTGATTTGGTGGTTTATTCGGCTGCTTTTTTTTTTTTTTTGGCGCTTTTAGATAACTGCATGAGCGTGCGAACAACCTGCCAACTAAAAAACCTTGCCGAATAAATCGCCAAATCTGTTTTGACTACAAAATCTAGCTGCGGTGGAGATAATACGAAAGTACCTATTTTACTTTGTTGGCGAATTATTTTACATTTTATTAGAGCTTTTAATGTTATTAAATGATTTGTTTTCCTTTTTGGCAGATTATGCTTAGCTTTAACGGATTTTTTTCGTGGTTCAAATTAGCTCATTTGGTGGACTCTTTACATTTCAATTGAACTTATAGAATGATGGTGCAATTTTTTTTTTAAAAACTTGGCACGATCGTAACTTTTTCCTCCAATATTACATAGGATTTCTCTCTTTTCTGTGATGTAACAAAAGGAGGGTAAAGATGAAGGGGAAAAAATATGAATTTGCCGAGAAAGGGGAGATGTAAAAAAGCTTTTGAAACATCGATAGGACTACCCCATGGTTTTGGCGACATATGCCACAAACTGGGGGCGGAACAGATTTTAGAAACTGCAAATTTCGCAATGTTAAAATTAAAACATATACAGGGTGTCCACTCCAATCGTGGACCAATAGCTAATTTCTAAACCGTTAGAGATAAGCATATAGTTTATTTAGGAAAAAATCTCCAAATTATGAAAGGAATTTTGGGTCTATTCAATGTTTTTCAAAAAATCAAATTTTGAAAGAGTTACGAAATTTAAATTTTTATACAGCCCCCCAGTCCTATCAATCATATTTAGTAAAACATTCTTGACACTGTAACGTTTAAAACTAAAAAAAAATCACTCTCCTACGACAAAAATTGACCGAGTTATGACGTTTTGAAAAATCAAGATTTTGCATTGTTTCATGACGTCATCGAGAGATCGCTTAAGGGACCGTATGCGAAATCCTTCAAAATCTTGATTTTTCAAAACGTCATAACTCGGTCAATTTTTGTCGTAGAAGAGTTATTTTTTTTTAGTTTTAAACGTTACAGTGTCAAGAATGTTTTACTAAATATGATTGATAGGACTGGGGGGCTGTAAAAAAATTTAAATTTCGTAACTCTTTCAAAATTTGATTTTTTGAAAAACATTGAATAGACACAAAATTCCTTTCATAATTTGGAGATTTTTTCCCAAATAAACTATACGCTTATCTCTAACGGTTTAGAAATTAGCTATTGGTCCACGATTGGAGTGGACACCCTGTATATTGATATTTGTTTTAGTGCTTTAGGACGAATTGCTTTGATGTTAAAAGGGATTGTTTATAGGGTTGCAAATGTAAATTAAAATTATAACATAAACTGAAATAAGTCAGTTCTTATCCATTTTCCTTAAAATTAATTATCTTAGTAATATTTTAGCGAAAATAATAATTTTTAAATATTTATATACAAGAAATATTGCTTTTTTTTACCTTAATTTTCAATACTAGACGTTCCACCCCCGTTCGCTAACCCTCCCCAACTCTCAAATATTGCCTTTAATTATATTAGTTTGCGGAGAGTCAAATCGTTCGCTAGGAAGAATTTGATAAAAATACTCGTTACAGTTAGAATAAAGTGGAAGTACCGCTCCCTCATCCGTATAAAATGGAATTGAATTAAAGCACTCATTATTCTTAGAATAATGTACAAATTTCGGTCCCACTCGAAGAAAAAAAAAGACCAATACTAAAATACGCATGAAAAAAATAAAAATAAATAAATAAATAAATAATGATTCAAACGCTACTAAGTACATACGCTGGGGGTTTTAACTAATTTTGCTCTAAACTTCATAGCTCTAGGTGCTAAAGGGAATCCGGGACATAGCAAAATGTACGTAATAGTTTTGATAATCTGTTTCAAATTCATGGTATCCAGTAACATTTTGTTCCAAAGCTCAATACTTGAGTTGGATTAGGACGAAGATTTTCGATAAATTAGAAAACCCTGCATCTAATAAATTCAGAAAATTGGAACAAAATTAGTTTTATGCAGAAAAAAGAGCTTTTTCAAATAGTATAATGTTAAGTTCAGCGGAAATTCTTTTAACCTTTATGAGGAAACCTATGCGATATTTGAGCTTAAAAAATTAATTGCAAAAAGAACTTATATGAAATTCGAAAAGAAAAGAAAAGAAAAGAAAAATATTGAAAAATGTAAAGAAGATAAAGAGAAGAAAAAAATGAAAATATAAAGAAAAAGAAAGAAAGAAAAAATAAACCGCTCCGAGATGCTAAGTCTTCGGGTCCGAAGCAGTTTTGCTCCAAATTTCAATACTCTAGGTCTCCTAGATATCGCGAACTACACCTACATACAAAAACAAGGTTTTGACGGAACTTTTTTTAATTCATAGAAAAATCAATTAATGAACCAACGAAGACGCTTCTTGGTCCTGTTTTCACTGAGAGTATTGCTGCTCCAGCACATGTAACCGTAGTCTTTTCGTGTGAAAGAGGTGTGCGGAATGTAAGTTGTTTTCTTTGCATTAGCAATGCTCTTGTTAAGAAACTACTTCTACAGAGTTCGGTATTGTCATTATTTTATAATTTGCATTCATTTATTTGTTTACTTACTTAATTTAACAAAATTCATTTATTTAGCAATTTAATTACCTTCTCTTTCTAAATCAATTTAATTACTCACCAACTTAACCCATTAATGCCTAGCTTCCCGTTTTAGGGACGGTCCAAAAAAAGGTCTGAATTCCCCCAAAATGAACATTTCAACCAAATAATAGCGTTCAATTTGTTCCTTGGTATTGTTTCGATTCGTTATTAACAGATTGCAGCACATAAGCATTGTAAAGTGTGTTCTGTAGCCGTTTTAATATGATCTTTATCAAGAATTATATTGTTCACAATCTCAAGAAAAAAAGCTAAGTTTTCAAAGTTATTCCTCGCTTCTCAGTTTATGTTAATTGCTGATTTTATTTCTTCTTATAAAATGTCTTTTTAAATATTATATCGTAGGCAGAAAAAAAATTAGTAAAAAAAAGTATATACCCTCTGGGGTCTATCGTAACTTTTAAGGGACGATTTTTCTTTCCTTAATAAAAAAATTATTTTTTACATAATATTTTTTAAAATATTTTTCTTGTCCATTAAACACTGTTTGTAACCAGCATACAAAATATCTTTGAAAAAAGAAATGTCAGGCATTAATGGGTTAATGTAACTATTAATAAGGAAATCAATTTTTTAGAATTAATGTTCAGAATATGTGAAGCTTGGCTATAAAACTGGTTGCAAGATTGATGACTTATCGGCACTCGGTGAAACCTTTAGTAGGGTAATTCCATTGTGACTAACATAACATTTAGAGTAAATTTTTAATCTTTCTTTCTGTGTGTGAGCCTTATTTTTGTCACAATACCAAAAACAAGGTGTTATTCTTCTCCGCACAGATGAGTTGTTTAAGTTAATATACAAAAAGAATAATATTAATTTCATTTTTGGCAGTTAGAGGACATTTTGATCAACGTGACTAACATAACAGATCTGTTTCAAATCTGTTATGTTAGTCACGTTGATCAAAATGTCCTCTAACTGCCAAAAATGAAGTTAATATTATTCTTTTTGTATATTAACTTAAACAACTCATCTATGCGGAGAAGAATAACACCTTGTTTTTGGTATTGTGACAAAAATAAGGCTCACACACAGAAAGAAAGATGAAAAATTTACTCTAAATGTTATGTTAGTCACAATGGAATTACCCAGTAGCATTAAAAGAAACCATTTCTAGTATACGGCTACCAATTTTAAGGGGGCGGGGGGTTGCAAACATAAAATTTTGTGCTATGGGGTAGTGTGTGAAGGAGATAAGTCTCCAGAATATGTGCCCAATATGACCGCGATTTTACAGCCGTTGTCTTTTATTCGGGAGTTCTTCATCTTCGGCATAGCGCCTAGATTTCAGATCCTTTATCTCCGGCATGGTAGGAACCTGGAAGGAACCTACCCCTTCCCCGCACTTTATGTCAAAACAAAAGCATCGCAATAAAAGTTAGAAAAATAATGGACAAAAGTCTCTAGCATGCTCTGAAAATAAGATATGTAGTTTTCCGTAGGATGTTATAGGCTGCCCTAGTAAAAATGGCTGCTTTATATACACTTGTATAATCAAACGCGGTTTTTGAAACCCCTATAGGTAAGTAGTGTGAAAAACCCTGTAAAAAGATACAGTAAAAAGATACACTCCTCCTTTCTGATGACATATTACTGTAACAGTAATTTTACTTGGTTCAAACTCGAGCCACGAGTTAAAAACCCAGATTGAAAACTAATTTGATGCTGTTTAGTAAATTAAATTATTGCTTAAATTATTGGTGAAAGTTTGCATCTGTTAGTACCCACACGTTATGTAGCTTATTTTCTTATGCCAAAGTTTCGGAGATAGTTTTTTCTTGAAGGGATGATTATGCTCTTGACAAAATTCAAAATTTTCAGCATCAAGAAAAGGAAAAAATTCTTCAATGAATTTTATCACTAATATAGGGTGTGTTAAAACCAATAAAGGGCGTGTGATTATTTTTTGTAGAAATTATTCAATGTAATTAAAAAGGATCACATGCCTGCCAATTTGAAAAAGACGATGGGTTTGAGAAATTCGTTATACATGTCTACTTTAGATAAAGTGAAGAAAATGAGAAATCATGTTCAAAAAAAAAAAAAAAGGAAGCAAAAGAAGATTCTGAGATTATATTAAGAGTTTTAATGTTTGTAAAATTCCAATTATCTGAGTAAAATTGTATTATTGGCTCTTCTTGTTCGTTTCAAAATTTTACCCTGAAAGTAAAAAATGAAGCTTTTTTTTTGCAGTTAAATGATAAAAGACTTTTTGAGCTTCAAAACCATTATTAAATAGCACATGAATCTCCTTTGCGAAAGAAACACTGTTGATTGATAGTTAATTCTCATTTTGCTAGTAACTGAACACGTTTACAGTCTTTCTTTTAATCATTTAGAAAGCATTCGCTACATAAAAACTTGAACGGTATAAGTGTTCGAAAAAAAAAAAAAGAAGAATGAAAAATTTCTACTCCCTCAATTCGAAATCGCCAAGAACTAACATTTCCTTAATTCGCCAGTTGGCGTGAAGTTGCAGATTTCCCCAAATAAAGTTAGGGGTTATATTAGTACTCCCTGTTGTGCCCTTCACTTGATCTTATCAAACCACTTTCGATGTTCGGCGCATAAAATAAATTGTATCATTTTCTTCCCATCAGAGAAGAAAAAAGAAATTCCTCAGCGTTGAAAACCGCTCTTGGTTCATGGCTATTCACCCAAAGATATGACCTTCTAAATAAATAACGGCAAAGAAACACTTTTATCTTTGCATATGGTTAAGATGTTACCATTAGGCAAAGTGATAACAAACGCTCTAATCATTGTCATAACGGTTTTGACTCGCGTTCGAAAGTGGAATTCGACGAACTTTGACTTGGGCATTTTTTTCCTCTTCATCCACAAGCAGATGCTTTTTAGATTAATTGTTTCTTGTACAACGTGGGTGAAAGTGTGGAAGTGAAATAGACACGCTTTGCTAGACGACTATCGTTTCAAAAATGATAAAACTTGTAACATTTTATGTCTTGTATGAGGTCATCCAACTTGACAGTTGAAGAATTAAAATCCTTTGCGGTTGGATACATTGTATTTAAAATGAAGTCTCGTTTTCGAGGTCAACAGTTGCTTTTATTCATTAGCAAAACAAGACAGAATTGTGTTCCAATTTCTTACAGAATGAGTTTACTCCAGACAGTTGTGATTGAATGCATTTATAAGAATCTTCTGTAATCATCCAAATCAACATTCTCGAAAAGCTAATTTGCATAGGATTTGAAATTTTTCAATTCAGTGTATCGTTTTCTAAATTGCTGTACAATTCAGTTTTATGTACAGTTCTGTGATAATGCAGGGTCAAAAGTTTTACGTGTGTCTGATATTTCTATTATTACATTCACTTTGTGAATCATTTGAACAAAGGGGCAACAAAACAGAGGTAAGTAACAGTTATTTCCTTTTAAATCTGATTTTTTATGTATAGGGCAACATTTCCAGAATAGCCTAACTTCCTACTACGGGGTACCATTGTATTTTGTATACATGCATGCGACATCCACTCTAAAAAAATATGCAGTACGACTGGAAAATTTCTTATAAACTGGACTTCTATAAATGTTTCTCCACCAAAGAAATACAAAAGCTACTAGAAAATCTCTAGTAAATTGGACTTCGATAAAGTTTCCTAGTAACGGAACAGTTTCTTCTAAAGTAGTGCTGTCGGGTTTACTTAACAAGTACTAAGATTGAACTAAAAATTAAAAAAACTCTCACCCTGATTGCCGACCTCATATTAAAATGAACTTCACTGGTAAACAAGCATTTTAAAATTGAGAATATTTAATTGTTTTCGAGAGGACGTGGTAAATACGGAAAAGAAAACAAAATCCTTACTTGTAAAATTGGTAGTCGTAAAGCAGAATAAAGAGGGAAAATTGAAAATTCTACTAAAATCAATGACGAGTATTCTAATTGTTAACAAGTAGAAACTGGCAACAAATAAACATTTTTAAATCATGGAGTTTTTTTTCCCTTGTTGGTCAACAATGGCATCGGTTTCGAATCGTGCGAATAAAGGCTTAGCCGTATTTGCTAAAAAACGTTATAATTCGAGTTCTACATAACATGGAAGTTCAAAAACACTATCAACAGCAGAAAAGTTCTCTTTTTTTTGGTACTATTGTTTTAAACTTTTAAGTATGTTTTCGCTTCAAAAATTACGAAAAAGGTTTTACAGGTTTTTAATTAATGTCTTGTAAAATTAATGTCATCTCATATCTATCAACTCTCCTTTGAATTAAAAAAAAAAAAAAAAAAAACAGTCCATCTGTTTAGGTGCTAGAGTGCAGTCAGACTGATACACAGATACGTCTAACTTATAACCCCCTTCCTTTTGTTGACTTGGGGTTTAAAAAGAAGCTTTGTAGTAGCTTAAGAAACAATCCTTTCTGGGAATAAAGAGCATTATTTGGACGTTTCTCAGAAAACTCGTAATTGGTTGAAGGACAGAGTATTTTAAAAATAATAAATTGTAAAAAAGTAAGTATCTCCAAATGAAGCATTACTACTTTAAAGCCCAATTAAATTTTGACCTATAAAAAGTCCTAAAAACAGTCCTCTGGCTGTCTAAATCCTAACACTTAGAAAGATAATATTTAAAAAACTTATTAAAACTATAAAGTTGGCAACTAATATTGTCATAAGTGCTGTCCGGAATTTTTTCAAACAGTTCCTGACCAAAACTGCAAAGCTGCAGTAGGAAAAATCTGTTGCGCTTGCAAATTTTTCTTTAATGAAGTTTAACATAAAATCAGGTGAATTTCCCGGAATTACTGAGAATAGTGTTGAAACGCCACTTTGTTTAGTTTGAGAGCCGCATTTGGGATGAAAGCATGCATTTTGGTCGTTGCGGAAACAGTCCTCTGGGAAGTGATTTTATTAACATTAATTAGTTTCATTGTGAAAAATATGTCTATGAATCGTGTCTAAATTTATTGGGGTTTCGTAACTAATTATGTACCAATTATTTTGCAAACATTACGCAACTAAGGAAAGTCTCCTGGCGACATTCCCTCGCCTAGAAATACGGAAGGAGACTTGTCCCCTGTCATGATTTATCAGAAAAACACAAATTTCAAAAGGCCCTCTTTTGAATTAAAGTCATTAGACAATGAGTAAAAAGATTCATTTCTGGAGCAATAGTATAAAAATAATACGAACATGTCATAAAAACAAGCCCGGACAGATTCTTTATATAAAATTACAAGTTTACAGAGAATCGCCCATTTTTTAAAGCGCTGCTTTACAGATCCCATGAAAAACTAAAAATGCACATAAATGTGCATAAGAATACTAATTTACAGATGCACAATTTAGTTCGTATAAAAAACTACAAATGCAACAAATGCACATAACGAAGTAATCGAGAATATTCTTCACTAGGTCGCGTCTTCGGATCACATTAATTAAAAAAGATATTAATTAAAAACCTTGACGACGTTTTTTGCGATTTTTGAACACACTTGAAAATTTTAAATAATAGTACCAAAAGAGAGAAAAAAAGAAATTCTTCGTCTGGTAAGATGTGTTTGGAGTTTCCATGTAAAATAGAACTCGAGTTATAACGTTTTTCGCAAATGCGGCGAAAATTTACACGATTGGAAACCGATGTTATTGTTGGTAGAAGAGAAAAAGAACCTCAACCATTTTTAGTGTTTAATCTATTGCCAGTGTCTATTTGTTTACAATTAACCCTTTAACTGTCAAGTTATTTTGATTTTTAACACTTTTCCAAGCACAAACCCGAGAAACAGTCGGGTTTGACAAAGAGATGAATCCGAAACAAACGTCTCCCGATATATATTCGGGTATAACAATACGATGCACTCAAAAAAAAAAAAAAAAAACCCGAGAAATACTCAGGCGTGACATTTTCGAAAACCAGCTGTGCCCGAGACTATCTCGGGCATGACAGTTAAAAAGTTAAGATACTTGTTATTTATTTTAGTATGAGGATTTTCAATGGATTTTCCCTCCTTATTCTGCTTTTGCCGACTAGCAAATTTACTAGTAAGGATTATCCCTTTCCGTGTTTACCATGTCCTCCTGAAAACAATGAAATGCATTTAGATTTAAAATACTTTTATGACCAAAGAAGTTCGTTTTAATATAAGATCCGCAATCAGGGGTTGCTTATTTTTTCAACTTCATCCTACTACTTGTTGAATGGTAATAAGGTCGTATTGCGATACTTAAAAGTGGAAAATGTGAAGTCCTAGCTGTGACAAAAGTTATGCATGTCTTTCTTAATTAACTTTTAATTAAATAATTGAAAATTTTAAATTTGAGAGAAAGTCAGAAAGCCATTTTTCAAAGTCTAAACATATTATAAACTCAAAAATAAATTATAGTTAACTACCTGTCGCAACCATCATTTATGATCTGAACATTCATATTTCATATGGATACCACAATATCTTGCACAATAGTCATTACGCAATTTAAATAGTAAAATCGAAGTCTCCTAAATAATGCGAACAAATTCTTCCATTATTTTGCTTTTGTTTTAGTATACATTCAGTTGCAATCATTAACCATCATTTAGAAGAAATAAATTACTGTTTTATTCATTTTTCGCCATACGTAGATGGATGATTTATTTTGAATATAACATCTATGCGAAACATTGGAAACAATGATGCAATGTGTTCTTTGAACAGGTCTACGTCGTTCGGTACCTGGAGGGAGGGCGCATCACACCTGTAACAGTGTTTCTTAACTTCGACCAGCAGGCAAGTTTTTTTTTTTCCTTATTCTAAAATCTGAAATTTCTTTCGTTCGATGAGGACTGTTTACATTCTTTTACTAGATTTGCTAGTTTGTTAAATTTTAAAATTTTATTCAGTGGACTCTCACTTATATACCGCCTCATTTATGCGCCTTTTTCACTTATACGACGATTTTAAATGGTCCCAGCACATTCCATAGTAAAATAACGGTAGCATTATTCGTTTATGCGTCGCTTGAGAGATAAATATTTCACTTATGCGCTGAATTTTCCGTAAAATGTCTTTTTTTTTTTTTTTTTAATAAACATTTTTCTTCACTTTTCTCTTTCGCTTTTATTGTTCACAGAATGCATTTTTTTTCGCATGAACTAGAATTCGGAGAGGGACCATTATCTATTATGGATCCCTTTAAAGGGAACATTTTGTAATTAGATGTGCTACAATTTTTGTTTTCTCATTATCATTGCAGTTACGTTACAGTAACTGCCAAACCTTAGTAATATGTCCCTTTTCTATAGAAACTTTCTTATTCATTCTCTCATTAGAGCCTGTGTTGCGTTTTAGTCCTTTAAATAGGCTTGTTCACTTATACATCCCTCTCACTTATGCGCCTTTTTCTGTTGGTCCCTTGGGCCAGCGCATAAGTGAGGGTTCACTGTATGTATTTTCAATAAGTGGAAATATTTTGATTTTTTTCTATCGCCTTTTATGAGCGATTTTAAATTACAGTCACATAAAATTATTTTGCTGATCATTCAGGCCCTTCATAGGGAGGCTGGGGGGGGGGGGGGGCAACAACGTCCCATCAGCTTTGAAAATTAACGTTTTCGCACATAAATAAGGGAGTGGTTCTGTCGTTTTTCTACAAAATTAGCATTAAATATGCACCCTTTGTCCCTCCCCCTGGAAAAATTCGTGGATGAGGTTACGATTATTTCTGTATTTAAAAGTATTTCAAAAGTAACATTTATTGAAACAATGAAAATGAAAATCATGGTTATCTTGCAGCAAATGTAACTTGCTATATTTGTGGGTATTCATAAATACCACACCTTATATACATAAATTGTGTGCGTGCCTTTTTAATTTCCTCCATGATCATTTTTGCCGTTCCTTCTCCTGATTTTGGAAATCGTAATAAGTGACGTCATGAAAAATTAAATCTGCGTAGTTTCTATAGAAAAGCAGTCCTAGAGATTAAGGGCCAAGTTCCACATTGACGTAAAGCAGAAACATAAAATGAATTTTAAATAGTTTTCTTATGGACAGTACCCGGACTTTCGGTTTCTGCCTCCGTTTTTGGTCGGTTTTCTGCTGATGTGGAGCAAGGCCCTGATACGATAGAAAGGATAGCACTTAAATATTTACCTGTTGAAAAAGGACAAACTGATTTTCTTTTAGTTTTTTTGTTAATTTTATTCCTTCTACTTTCTTTTTTTAATTTTTTTTTCTTTTTTCGTACTTTCTATTAATTTAAAGATGCTGCTTTTGTCGGTTCATTACATCACTTGCAATATATCAATTCATAAACTGAGAGCTACAACTAAATAGCCCTCTACAAACTTGGCTCACTTTTGTTAAAAAATTTTCTTCAAAATCAGACATAAATACCTCTTATTAGCTTAAATTTTTGAATATCGTAGTTAATAACGTCTAAATAAAGTATTCTCAACACCAAATATTCATTAAAAACATTGCAGCTTGGTTCCAAGTTGTAATATTTCCACCACGGCTTGATATTGCAAGGGCTTTTATTGTATTTGAGCATTTTACTCACATTTTCATAATTTCTCAACATTTTATTTCACTATTATCTTCGTTCAATTTCTTTCATGAGCAGTATTTTATGTCTTCCCATATGCTTAACATAATCCATTACTTATGTCTTCCCTTTACAGACGGAATTGGTTATCACCGCCAAAAAAGGAAGGAAATCGAAGACATTTTATGACTTTATTCAAGTAAGGTTTTCCTGATATACAGTGAGCTCTCACTTATACACCGCCTCATTTAAGCGCCTTTTTCACTTATACGACGATTTTAAATGGTCCCCGCACATTCCATAGCAAAATAACGATGTATCATTCGTTTATATGTCGCTCTAAAAATAAATATTTCACTTATGCGCCGAATTTTTCGTATAAGGGTCATTCCATGAAAATGTGAACCTCAGCCGAAGAAAAAAAAATACCGAAGTGAAAAAAGTATCAGGAAATGAATGAATAAACACATAAATAAAAATCATTCAACATAAGAAGTTAAAAAAATTGAAAAAGTATTGTAATTATCACTGATATTAGCCATAATAAATAGTTTGTAGTGTGTCTATACTGCTTATTATTCGATGGTTACGTTAGTCACACTCCATCTTGAGTAAAAGTGACACTTAAGACTAAAAACAATCAAGATTTAATAAATGTGTTTTATATTTTTAAAAGGGAACTTTACACATTTTTCAAATATATCATTCAATTTTCAACACTTGCTTAACTCTGAGAAATTTTTGCCTCACAACATGAGCATTCATTTTCAGGGTTGCAAAAATGTTACGTTAGTCACATCGCTATTTTAGTTGAAAAAATATCTACTGTCAGTAATTTTGTTTTAAATTATTGGCAGAAATGATTCATAGATATCAAGTACATTGTAAATCCACCAGCATAGCTAAAAAATATTTTAATCCTTTTTATCCTTTAAGTTACAAGTAAACACAGTTACAAAATCAGCTCTGAATGTTACGTTAGTCACTATGGAATGACACATAATGTAAAAAATTAAGTTAATTTTCTTTAAAAAATTAGCATTTTTCTTCACTTTTCTCTTTAATCTTTCACTTTTATTGTTCACGGAAGGCGTTTTTTTCCGCATAAACTAGAGTTCGGAGAGAGACAATTATCTATTATGGATCGTTTCAAAGGGAACAGTTTAATTAGCTATGCTAAAATTTTTGTTTTCTCTTTATTATTATAGTTACGTTACAGTAATTGCCAAACCGTAGTAATATGTTCCTTTTGTATAAAAACATTCTTATTCATCATATCATTAGAACCAATATTGCGTTTTAGTCCTTTAAATACTGCTTGTTCACTTATACGTCTCCCTCACTTATGCATCTTTTTCTCTTGGTCTCTTGGGCCGGCGCATAAGTGAGAGTACACTGTACTTTCAAAATCAAAATGACCATAGTAAGTTAAAACTTTCACATCTTTAAAGGACTCTTAGTACTTCCTTTTACGCAGCAAATGAAGTGCTGTTCTGGCGAAAGAGGGGGATCTTTAACATTGCGTCTATGGCATGTTAAATATTCGGTTCCAGGATATTTTATTCGTATAAGCGGGGTATTTGTTAATCCGTAACCCGATTAAGCGGGGCCGACAGTATTTGTACTCAAGAGCATAAAAAAGCATTTCGGACACAAAAATTTTGGTATTAGTACGACCATTATTCACCGAAATATGAAACGCAGTGTTTTGTGATTTACACCACTTAACACTCGCTGTCAATAACACCGTTCGGGGGCGGCTTCAATAGAATGACAATCGTTCATTCCACTGAAAGGGAGATACGTTCCGATCACATTTTCTGCACAAGCCCTGAAAACTTTGCACTCGAATGTCCCTTCCAGTTCGCAAATCTTTTATATTTTTTGTATTGAAATTATTTTTCAATGCAGATTTTTTTCCAAAACGTAAAAAAAAAAGGACCTGGAGGCCATATGAAAAGTTAGATTACGTATTTTCTGACTATTTTTTTCGATTCAAATTTTACTATTTTAACTGTGGGTTTTGAGCATTTTTGCAATTGAAAGTATGCATCTAGGATGAATGGTTGCGAAAATAAAGATCACGCAAGTTAAAGCGGAACGTAACGTAAACCCTGCGAATGGATAATAGGGTGTATCACGAAAATTTTTTTTTGGAAATTCAAAATTTCAAGTTGTAAAAACTTGTCACTATATTCACTCAAGTTTTTTAGTAAAAACGATGATTTTTTGAAAAAATGTATAAATTATGTGTACTGTAAAAATATTTATTTAAGTGTAAAAATGGACTACTTAAGGAGTAATCTATCACTGAAAAATGCATTGGAGCTAAAATTTACCTTTCAGGTTTCCAGAAATAGTTATGAAAAACCTCACATTTTCTCTAATCAGTTATATTTTTAGAATATTTACCCATACTGCAGAATAGTTTTTATTATTGTACTAATAGGTACAAACATTCAAGTACAGCGCTTTGAAATAGCGAGATTGGTCCATCTTTCCACTCAAAAAATTATTTTGCTTTACACATAATTTATACATTTTTTTAAAAAAATCATCGTCTTTATACTAAAAAACTTGAAACTTCAAGGTAATCCCGGTAGACCTACATATTTTTCAATTTGAAAATAAAGTTTTTTGTAACTGTGAATATAGTGACAACTTTTTATCAACTTGAAATTTTGAATTTCCAATTTTTTTTTTCCTTGATACACCCTAATGGACAATCGAAACATCTATTTTGACCATCCCCGAGTTAATTACTACGAGTTTTCTTCTGACGTATCATGTATAATGCTTTCTTTTAATTTTAAAATTTCTATAAATTGAACGATTTGTGTAACTTATCATATCTTATTCTATATTTATTTATATAATCTATATTTATTCAGGGATACGTGGCATATAAAGATGATAATTCTAGTCATTGTTTTATTGAAAAATTGGTGAGAGACTCATTACAAGCAGACAGTGACCGTCTTAAAAAGTTACAGGTTAGTATGCGTATTTTAATATAGTATTATGATATGTTACGTTTATCAACTTTTGACAGTGTTGCAGTTGGAGAAAAATATTTGGGGGTAACTTAGCGTTTGATGGGACTCACCAAAATTAATAGTAAGAAGTAAAATAGTATCCCGAACACATCTCTGAATAAAACAATGCATTCAACTGTGTCACTTATAAGCGGATATACTGCCGTGCTAAGCACTAAAATCGTCTCTGCACTTACAACAAAGTTTAGTTATTATCACCAGGTGGTTCTTTGTCACTTATTTTATCTCAGTGCAATGTTTTATGGTCATTTGAGAAAAGAAAGTATTTTTTAAAAATATCTGAAAAAGTACTTTTTGAATCAAATACATGGGAGCGCAAAACTAACAATATCTCGGTTTGAGATCGTCTGCTGCAGATACCACTTGCGCTTAGCATGGCAGTATACTCGTACCTTGGCAAAGCATTGTTTTTGTTTAATTTTTCTTTTTTTTTACAAAAGTGTATTTCAATTGATTTCATGATTCGGTCTGTCCATGTTTCAAAGAAATATTATGTATACACAAGGATATGGATTTGAATGGAGGTTTCTAACTTACGTTTTGTTTCATGCACAGAATGGAGTCGTGAGAGAGTTCTATGTTCCTACTTTCAACATTGAAAAAGATTCCTATGACGGCTCAGAAGTTCTTCAGAAATTTGGCAGCCGGATAGCAGATTTTTGCAATGGAAGTACCGTTGCTGTTGTAAGGAAGGAGGAGCAGATGCGTAAGTACTTCACTGAAAGGAAATTTTAAGTCAGTGGTGCCCAATCTACGGCCCGCGGGCCAAATGTGGCAGCAAAGCAGATCCGTGTTTCCCGTTTGGTTAAATGTTATGGACCGAATATCACGTTCTAGAACTTTCCAAAACAATTGAAGGTCTTGGGAGATAAGGGTTTATGTGACAAAACCCTAATTTAGAGTAATTTAAGTTCAAAGTTCTGTTGTTGTAGATTTTTCGTTTTCTGATTTTAATTAAGTGAGAGTGTGAAATTTGTCTAATGACGCCTATTTTTTTGATGCACCAAGTTTTATTTGCTTACCTGTATCCATTGCTTCCCGTGCTCAGATTGTATTTTCAAAAAATATAACATAGCCGTTTCATCCACCAAATAGTTCAATTGAGAAACTGACTTAGATGAGCCGACAGCAATTTGTCGAGTAGCAGTCAATAATCACCTCTCCACCTAGTCCTCTCGGAAAATTTTCTTTCCTGAGTTTTGGTTTCCTAGACGCCGGCATTTTGTCAAATTGTTTCCAAATATTCAGAAACTGGTTTCCGAAAAACTGATACAAATTTATCATTAATAAAAAGAACCATCAAGTAATAATGACAGGAATTCATGGTTTGTAATTTTCTACCGTTTAATGTGTTCCCATCTTATGCATACTTTTCTGAAAATTTTTACATGTGTTCTGACTCACAAGATACCATCTTAATATGATGTGCAGCCAACGGCTGAAAAGGTTGGGCCCCACTGCGTTAAGTTATTCTGATGCGATTCTTTAAACTTTTTTTTTTTTTGCTTAAATGTTGCAAAGATTCTTAACTAGCTTTCGCTGCGAGTTTTATTTTTTTTTCCTAGCAATGAAACCTATAACAGATTTCGAAACAGCATATTGCATTCAATTTTTGTATGACGTTAAACTAGGAACGGTAATTTTTTTTTTTGGATTTAGTTACAGGTTACAGCTGTCCTAATGTGTATGAAGAGATATTCCAATGAAAGTTAATTTTTTTTTTTTGGCAATACAGTGCATATGGATAACATCTTGTTACTAGGACGATGTCTGCTTGTTTTACCAACATCTCAAAAAAAAAAAAAAAAAAAGAAGCTAGTACGAATGAAACAAGTTTTACATTAAAAAAAAATATATATTAAAAAATGTACCTACTTCGTTTAATAACAAAAGAATAAGTCTGTCGAATATTGTTTTCTGAAATTGACAGCTTATTTTTAGTCATTTACGATGAAGGATGAAATGAAAAAACTTTTTTTATTTTTTGTTTCGACATCGGCATTCTCGCATCTGATCATTATTCTCTTGATTATCTGAAACTGAAAATTATGTCAAACATACCTTTTTAGCACATAGAGCTGATTTCGAAAAGCAAAATATACCCCTCTCATCAGATGAAATAGACACGTAAAAAGTAATTAGCGAATAAATAAAGCTTTGTCGCACCTTTTAAAGAGTGCAACTGTTACAGTTCCAACGTAGAAAAAATCCTCCATCGTTTTCAAAAAAAAAAAAAAATAAATAAATAAAAATAATAATAATTAAAAAAAATTAATAAAAGTACAAAGATTACCAAAACACATTTTATCAAAGAAAGAAAAAAAAAGAAAAAGAAAAAAAAAATCGTCCGTTAATAAAATGTCCGGAATTTCACTTTTAATCCGTTGCCAGTTGTTAAATATAAATAAAGAATAAAATGTTCTCGTGAATGAAAAATTTTTGTTACAAAAAAAATCGTCTGCCAAAAAAAAAACTAATAATAATAAATAAAATAAAACAAATGAATAAATAAAAAATCGTCTGCACAGTCAGTCATTTTTTTTTCTGAGCCTGCATTTCCGCCACGTTTGCGGAGTCGGAGTCGGAATCAAAGTCCTCACAGAAGATTACTCAGAAAAGTACTTTACAAACACTATTTATCAAAACCATTTTCTTACAAAGTTAGTTTGAAGGAAATCCGACTTTAAGTTCAGAATCAACATTCAACTTAAATTCCCCGTAGACGCTAATGTTAATTTTTTTTCTGAACGGTTCAATATTGAACGAAAAATGGTTCAAATCAAAAAGCGAAATATGGAAATGTATGGGAAAGCCTCTCCGAGATCTTTCAAACAAAAAAAAGTTTATTCCATTCAGACGGTTCACTCAAAAGTTATTAGGTGGGGAAAGGTTGCTTGAACGGTTCAATGTTGAACGAAAAAATGCTCAAATGGAAAATTTAAATAGGGTAATGAAGTATCCGTGCTGAGATCCTTCGAACAAAAAAAAAGTTTGTTCAAATCGGATTGTTCACTCAAAAGTTAGCATCGCGGGACAGGTTGTTTGAACGGTTCAAAGTTGAACCAAAAACTGTTCAAATCGAAAAATCAAATATGGGAATGAGCTGTACTCGCCAAGATCTTTCGAACAAAAAAAAGTTTATTCCATTCGGACTGTTCACTCAAAAGTTATTAGGTGGGGAAAGGTTACTTGAATGGTTCAATGTTGAACCAAAAATGTTCAAATTGAAAATTTAAATACGGTAATAAAGTATCCTTCCCGAGATGCTTCGAACAAAAAAAAATTTGTTTAAATCGGACTGTTCATTCAAAAGTTATTAGGGGTGACAGCTTGTTTGAACGGTTCAATGTTGAACGAAAAATTATTCAAATCGAAAATGTAGATACGGAAATGAAGTATCCTTGAAAAGATCTTTCGAACAAAAAAAAGTTTGTTCAAATCGGACTGTTCACTCAAAAGTTAGCATCGCGGGACCGGTTGTTTGAACGGTTCAAAGTTGAACCAAAAATTGTTCAAATCGAAAAATCAAATATGGGAATGAGCTGTACTCGCCGAGATCTTTCCAACAAAAAAAAGTTTGTCCAAATCGGAATGTTCATTCAAAAGTTATTAGGGGGGGACAGACAGACCGACAGACCGACCGACCGACCGACACACAAATTCCCCATCTCAATACCCTACTTTCAAATTTTTAATTTTTCGATATTCAATTTACCTTTTTATTTTTTTAACTTGGCGATATTTTTTGGACTTAGCGATATTTTTTTTACTTGGCGATATTTTTTGGACTTGGCGATATTTTTTAGATGCATTAAGCTACTTTTAATACTTTTTTCGTCTTTCTTTTGTTTTTAACTGGAAAGTAGGCTAAAAAATAAGTTTTTTGAAAGCGTCAAAATACTTTTGGTTACTTAGAGAAACTTAGGGCAAAATTTTTTTCAAAGTTGAACAAAATGAAGAAGAAATTGAAAAATCAGTGAATTTCTGAACTCGTCTGATTTATAAA
This sequence comes from Uloborus plumipes, assembly GCA_038373865.1. Classification (NCBI taxonomy): domain Eukaryota; kingdom Metazoa; phylum Arthropoda; class Arachnida; order Araneae; family Uloboridae; genus Uloborus; species Uloborus plumipes. Next base: position 22,284 of record JAXGGA010011090.1, read on the forward strand.
TCAGCTCAACGTGAAATTCTCCCCTAACCCTCTCGGCACCCTGGACCTCATATGAGGCTCCTACTTTTGAAGTCAATTTTGGAAGAAGTAAACACTTAAAATGATTTTTTTTCACTTAGGAGCCTCATATGTGATCTACATGAATAGGTGGAGTCACTGACGGAAAAAAAAAATCATTTTAAGAGTTCACTTCTTCCAAAATTGAGTTCAAAAGTAGGAGCCTCATATGAGGTCCAGGGTGCCGAGAGGGCTAATGATCCTGTGGCTGTGTATGTGTTTATCTTTATAATTCAACTCCTAAATATTAATGTATTGAAAAACATTTTCTCTCTTTGGCTAGAAATTACGTAGTGTATCTTCCATTTTCGTTAGGTTGCCAGAATTTTTCATTACTTCTAAGTTCTTATGAAGGGCTAGAGTTAAAGAAGTATTTAAGTAAACTAAGCTGTTTTAAAAATATAATATTTTTAGATCACGGTCCATTGCAAAGATTTGAAACTATCAAATAAATCTTACAGTCGGTCACCGCAAGTAATGATCATCGTTTGTAATTTCAGATCGCAGGAAGAGGGATACATCAGCTACTTTCGGTGATGGCGAGAAAGGTCAATTCACGCACCATTCCTATGGCCATTACGGACATCAGAGCAACAATTACGCTCACTATGGACACGAGACCCACGTCATTGGAACTGTGGACAAGGATGGAAATATAAGGAATCAAAGAATGCAGCAGCATGAGGTACACGTTGACGTTCGGTATACGGGACCTTTGTATGGGTAACCATTTTACAGACGGGAATACAAGCAGCGATGAAGTCCCTCCCTTAACGGACTCTCCACCAGTAATTTTTCGGTATGGAAGTTGTAAAAAAAAAAAAAAAAAAAAAAATCGCAAATGAGGTTAGAATTCAGAGGGGGGAAATGTTTCAAAATTGAAGTCCGAAACATAGTACATATAGTAAAGGGTAAGTAATAAAAATCAAATCGCCCTTCACTTGAAAAATTTCTGGATCTATCTCTTGCAATTCCGTAAAGTTCAGTTTTTGAGTAAAAATATTGAAGTAATTATAATTATGAAAGTTCTTAATCTATCGTGTAGAGAAATATGCATTTGGAAATGTTTGGCTTAATTTTTTCTTTATGACACAAAAAATAATTCACGGTTTTTAAAATAACACATACGAAAATTAGAACTAACATTTACATACTTCTTTGGGTAGGACGAGAGGACTTAAAATCAAAATGTTGCTAGTACAAACTTAGCACATACATTTTATTTCAAAGACGTAATAAATATGTGATGGGAAACCATCAGTTCGCACTCTACTTCAAACAAACTCCCCACAATAATAATATAGTATTAAATATTAAAACATTTACTAGTTAGGAGAATTCCAAAAGAAACATGAACCCCACACGTATTGCTTAAAAAGTAGTTCCTTTAATTTAAATCAAGATCCCTAATGCTCCCAAAATTACAAGTTTATTCTACAAATAAATCAGATAATTATACTCTTCCTAAAATTGCTGATTACTTTTCTTTATTCTACCTCTCATCTACTTACTATATTAAAAACTGAGTATCTATCTTTCTTTCTAAGGCCCCTATATTCTTTCTATCTATAGGCAGTGATTCAAGTGAAACAGGCCATCGCAAATTACAATCGCTACTGGAAATGAATTACATTAGAACGTTTCTTGATAAAAACATCGTGACGTCAGCGTGACGTTTGCCTATGAAAAACGAGCTAGATAAAACGTCACAGCCTACTTAGCGAATAAGAGGAAATCGCTGAGTGCTTGTGAGCTCTTATTGGCTCCACCCGTAGTGACGTCATGCCAAGTTAAGTTGATGATAATGTAATTCACTTCCAGTAGCGATTGCAATTCGAAGCGATCGCAGTGCTGTTTCACTTGAATCCCTGCCTAAGTCACGCTTCTTTCTCCCGAACGCCAATGAACTGAAAGTCGAACCAGGTACCTAAGGCCCCTATATAAACGAGCCGGCGCATCAAGATTAACTTTCACCACTTTGGATCCAGCTCGTGTTTGAGTGTTTGAGTGGTTGTCTTTTCTGGCCAGTAATCGCGTTTTGGTTATTTTTCACTGTGAGCAAGTATTAGCATCACGTGGATTTGGCAAAGTTTAGCAATGTGCCAAAACTTTTTTCTGGTAACCCTACTCCGCAACAATGAAAAATTGAAAGTAAAAGTAAATGAATTGGATCCAAAGTGGTCGAACTTAAGCTTGATGCTTCGGCCTGTATATATAGCGGCTCTAGGTACCGATAGATAGGTAATTTTTCAGGCTTCATTAGTTTCAATTTATATAATTATACGATTTTAATTAGCGAAGATATCAATTTATAAAAGGTCAAATTTAAAGCGATTAAGCCTAATAAATGATTAAACTTCCAAGACATTTATTTCTTACCGTTGCCATTTTGAATTAAAACGTTAATTAAATTATTGAACTATTTAAAATTCCAAGATATTTATTTCTTTCCGTTGCGATTTTAAATTAAGGCAGGGATTCAAGTGAAACAGGCCATCGCAAATTACAATCGCTACTGGAAATGAATTACATTAGAACGTTTCTTGATAAAAACATCGTGACGTCAGCGTGACGTTTGCCTATGAAAAACGAGCTAGATAAAACGTCACAGCCTACTTGGCGAATAAGAGGAGATCGCTGAGTGCTTGTGAGCTCTTATTGGCTCCACCCGTAGTGACGTCATGCCAAGTTAAGTTGATGATAATGTAATTCACTTCCAGTAGCGATTGCATTCGAAGCGATCGCAGTGCTGTTTCACTTGAATCCCTGCCTAAAACGTTAATTAAATTGAACTTTTTAAAATGAAAGAGTGAGTTATTTTTTTCCATTGTCATTTTGAATACGTGTTATAACAAAGTTCTAACAATTGTTTTTATTCTAATTATTAATGACATATTTTTACTCTGGTGCCATTTTGAAAATGTGTTTTTAAATAAAATTGCAGTTGCTGTTTTTAGAAGGGACTTTTTTTGGCTGCGATCCAAATATTAAAAGAACTTTTTCGTTTAGAATTTTGCAATTAATTTTACAGGAAGAAAGCGGTTTGGAAATAATTATTTTTGGAAAGGAATTTTATTTGTTATTTAGGGAGAGTGCTAAGTATGCGCTACTTGACATCGTCTTAATTTTTGAGGAAGCATGTGCAAATAGTTCGATTAATTCTTTGATGCAGGAAAGCTTTTTAGTGAGCTGCTTTAGCGGGGAGTAGTTTATTAAACTTTTCCTTGGTACTTTAAAGGCGAGCCGCCTTGGCGGCGAGTAGTTTATCGAAACTTTCCTCGCTACTGTAAAGGCGAGCCGCCTTGACGGCGAGTAAACTTTAAACTTTCCTCATTACTTTAAAGGCGAGCCGCCTTGGTGGCGAGTAGTTTTCTCAACCTGCCTTCACTACATTACAGCCCGTGCAACGCCGGGCCACGCAGCTAGTAATATTAATAAAGGTTGAATTAAATGGATACTATTTTTTACATTACTAATCATTTAATAGGGTTCTATTGAATTAAACGGCTTTCTCTGGATTCAGCATCTCTCAACCAATGTTGAATGAATATGACTCCAGAGTTGCATCTTTAAGCTTTCAGTTTTGAAATTAATTTAGACTTAAATTGAAAGCGGTTAATTTACTTTCTTGTTTTGCAGATGCGATCAGAAGGCTCACAGTCCATGCCTGTTCAAGGAGCTCCAAATGACTTTCAATCAAGATCGGATGATCAAAGGTTTCACCAGACGAACCCGATGCACGGACGGCCTCTCACAAGAAGGCAAAATAACTTCAATTTAGCGGGAAATGAATTTGGTCGTCAAAGTGGTGGACAATTTTCCCTCCAAACTGATCAAGAAAGTGGTTATCAGCTGAATTTACCGCTAGGAATAAGAGCAGGGAATGCGTATCGAGGCGGTATTCGCAGTCAGGGTCAATACGGAGTGGGGGGAATGCAACCACAGATATCATCTGATTTTCAAAGGTATCCAACTCGACCAGGAATATCTGATACCGCAAAAATCGACGGCATGCCAGTGCCACCAGACCAAAGAGTTATACGTCCGGCCACACAACCTAAACCTATTTTGCCTGGAGTTCAGTATACCAATGGAAGGGCACAAGAACCAAGACAGCCAGGGCTACATTTTGATGAACATGGAAGGTCTATAATAACACGTGCAGATTCAGGACGACGCTACGATGAGCATGGAAGACCTGTAGCAGCAGGCGTACTTAATGAACATCGCTACGATGCATATGGAAGACCTATAATTGCAGATGCAATTCCTGGTCGTCGCTACGACGGTAGGCCTATAGATTCAGATACGTTTCCAGGTCGTCGGTACGATGAATATGGAAGACCCACAGCTGTTGATGCAATTACAGGTCGTCGCTACGATGCTCATGGTAGGTCCATTGATGCAGATGCATTTCCAGGTCGTCGGTACGATGCATATGGAAGACCCATCACTGCTGATGCAATTCCAGGTCGTCGCTACGATGAACACCGAAGCATTATAGCAGTAGGAACTGTTCCAGGTCGTGATTATGATGGAAGAGGACGGCCAATAACAAAAGATGGAACTCTTGGATCCACAAGTGGAGATCAGATTAGTTCATCTGCGCAAAGACCTATGCCTCCAGGCATGCGGCAGGTACCAGGTCATCCAGCTTCAGCACATTCAGGATTTCATGACAGCCTTCCAGCAGGAATTTCCCCTGTTGCTGGCGAACCAAATGATTTCGTTAGACAACATCCCAGTTCAACTTTTCCAGGTTCTTCAGCCAGCCAAGAGAGTGTGCATGAGAGATACCGTCCAAGTCAATTGATCGATGGAAGAACATACGTTCCTGGTTACATGCCAGGAGTCCAGATGGTAGGAACTCCAGGTTCAATACCTACTTCACAAGGTATGTATGAGCATCATTTCAGACCATCTAGCACGCCAATTGAAACTCCATCCGGAGCTCCCAGTACCTTTTCACAAAGAATTCCTGGACAGCAAATTAGAAGCGACCTAATTTCTCCTGATTCACGACAACGGCAAGTAAGCAGAGTACTGCCAGATTCACGGGTTATTACTTCTTCCGAATCAGCTCAGCAAACTACAAGACAGCAATATCAGCCTAGCATTCCTAGTGAAGCACAGGAACGCCAGTATGCCGCAAGAGATTTTAGATCCCCAACAAATATTAGAACCCCTTATTTACAAACAGCAAACGGAATAGATGATTCATCTAGAATTTCTTCTGCCAGAGTTCCTGGACGTACCATTGATTCCGTTGATACTCAATTAGATTCAGTTTATGGTACAGGATTTCCGTCAAGACTTGTAGATTCAAGAGGAAAAGAAGAAGCTATGCAATCTGGATCAGTTGGTACAGATGCACTAGGTGCTGGATGGCGTGGCACTGCTGAGGTACCTAGTAGAACCGGTTTTCGTCAAATATCTGGAGGAACGTTGATAGACGGCAAAGATAGTCAATTTGGAGTTCGATCAAAAGATTCTGCTTCTTCCCAAACACAAATCCAGAGCGGATTCGAAGGAACAGCAGCAGAAGCATCAGCAGCAGGTAATTATCGAGGTCTGGGATCTAAAACTCAAGTTCAAGGTGGATACACAGGAAATGGCTCGTTTTCAGCTCAGGCACAATCAGGTTTTACAGGTGGTTTGACTCAGAGTCAAATACAAGGTGGCAAGAGAGGTGGGTCATCAGGATCAAGTGCTCAAGTGGAGCGTGTTGGCGCTGCTCAAAGTCAAGTACAAATAGGGCAGCCTAGTGGATCTGCAAGCAGCAGCGCACAAGGCACATTTTCCTCTGGTACCACCCAAGTTCAAGCTCAGTCTGGTAGAACTGGGGGCAGTGCAGGGGCACAAGCTCAATCTCGTGGTTTGAGTAACAGCCAGGCACAGGTTAATATTGGAGGAGGAGAGTCTCAGCATCAAAATGGTTTTCAGGGCACGGTTTCTGCTTCTGTCCAGGGTGGACTTTCATCAGCTCAGTCTCAAACGCAGTTACAAGGAGGTTATGAGTCTGGTCGAACATATAGCGCTACAGCTCAAGGTGGTTTTGATGCAATGTTGGCATTTCAGGGCTCTGTACCAGCAGCTGGGTCATTAGTTTCACAAACTAGACTTCCTAGCATTTTGCCACAAGCCCAAAGAACAGATTTTCCTGGTATTAGAACTACTGACAGACATTATCCTACTGGAGTAAATGATAGAGGAATTCATGGGGTAAGTTCTGGTTCTTTTCCAAGAGTTACAGAAAGTAGACTTCCAGGAATCAATGAATTTATTCCACCCAACGTAACTCGTCCTACAGAAGTACGAGTTGGAGATACTTCTCCATCGGGATATAATTCCTTCCAGCCCGGTTATCCACCGCATTTAATTCCACCAGACGGATTACCAGATATCGCAAGCGCTAGAAGAGGAGCTGGTATTCCTGGAACGTTGCCTGGTAGTCCAGAAATACCAGGAGCAATGTCAAGTGTTCCCAGCATGCCAGAAGCACAGCCACGTATTCCAGGCACCCCTACACTTATCCCAGGAGAGTTACACGGTATTCCAGGCTTGCCAGGACTATCAACAAGCACTCAGGGCATGCCTAGCAGTCTAAGAATATCAGGAAGACTTCCAGCAGCTCCAGCACCATTATCCAGTATTCCAAGTATTCAGCAAGTGCCGGGACTTCCAAGTATTCCTGGTATGACCAGCATGCCAAGAATACCAGGAATACTTCCAGGACTGCCAGCAGCACAGTTTGGTGTTCCAGGAATTCAGGGAGCACCAGGGACATTCTCAGGTTCTCCGGGCATTCCCGAAGGAATAAGTGTTCCAGGAATGACAGGCATACCAAGAACATTATCTGGTGTACATGGCATTCCAGGAACATTGACAGGCACTCCCAGAATGTCAAGTACCATCCCAGGTATTCCAGGATCATTTTCAGGTATTCCAGGAAGACCAGAAACATCAGCAGACACACTTCCAAGCATGCCCGGATTTCAACCAAACATTCTTTCGCAACAATTCCCTAATTATCATGTCCCCATTCAGTTACCAATTCATAGTACATATCCTGGATCTGAACATCAAGCAGGTTTTCCAGCTACTGGCAGACAACCAGGCCTAATGATTCCATCAGGCCACTTACCATCACAAACATACCCAGTTAGTTTGAAACCAGATGGTACTTCTGCAATTTTACAGCCCCCTGCTGTCAGTAGGCCAGGAGCAAGAACTGTTGATACTCCAAACATTTTTCAAACAAGTCTTCCAGGGCCTCAAGGGTCTCTTCCCGATACTGCACTCCAGCCGATGATGCCTGGCCAACTACAAATATCACCCCCAGGGCCCACACCCCCCGACAGTTTGCATCAAGGGCAGGCAACACTGCAATCTAGAACTTCAGGACCAGTACAGCAACCAGGTCCTCGCGAGCCTGATGGGAAAGATTGTTGCGAAGCTCTCAAAAACTTGAAACAAAGGTGCTGTGGGAGTTCACCCTCATCTTGTTGTACAAATGGTGTAGGCAATAGCGACTTTGGACTAAATGATGATTTAGATGAAAGCAACGGAGAAAACTCTTGTAGAATAGTTAAAGCCATTTGTTATATAGTTTATAAACCGATTGGTAAGGCTAGAATATGCAAACCAACGAAAACGAATGGTTGCTGAAGTAGTATGAAGTTGGAACTAGTAAAAGACTTACAGTGAATTTTCATCTATCAACCTCCAAGGGTAAAATTTTTACATGGCCATTATTTCTGTCCCCCCTTTAATTGAATTTTTATGTGAGCTTTTAAATTTTAAATAAATTATCTCAAAAAAATGTGCACCTTCTTTAATGTTTGGAGGAACATTAACTATGTACTTAAAATGACAATGTCAAATAACTAACAGAATTAGCTTATTAGTTATTTATTCTCTGCTGGCATAAACAAAGGTATACAATTCTTACCTTCTGTACAACATAAGTAGCTTACATCTCATTATAATACAGATATGTACAACAAACATTTTTGAAACAAAGGTACTAAGTAGCAACTGCAATACTATGTACAAGAAATTCACTGAAGAAGTATATTAAATCAAAGTTTTTCTTTAGTCATATATTAAAATAAATGTCTACTCTGACATCTGTTCAAATCGTCAAAGCACAGAATACATTATAGGATCGTGTTATAACAACTTCCAAGAAGAGATTTATGTAAATAACGAGAAAGCTGATTTTTTAAAAGTTATTTTAGGCAGAGAATTTTTATATTATACAATATTATTTGTCAGTAATTACTTGAATATCTAAAATTTCCAAATAAAGTCCAGAAAATAGCAGAACATAGTAGAAAAGACGGATTTGAGGGAGAAGAAATATAGAAATGCTATTTCTCCAATTGTCAATTAACAGTATTAGAGAATGAAATAAGATTCTTGGTATTGAACGCCACACATAACCATGCATAAATATTTTTTTAGTGTTTCCACAAAGATCAATTGGTGTGAATTTAGTTAGTTGAAGCATTTTGAGAGTTATGGGATGCAAGGACATCAAACATAAAAGCATATACACAACAAAGTAACTAACATTACATAAAATATATCTTTTTTTTTTGAAAATTGTTTAACGTTAACCAAATAGTACAGTATAATCTCTTTATTTAGAATTAATTGGACCTAGGGGCCGAGGGGGGGGGGGGAGTTAAGAGTATCAAATCTTTTACTTAATTTTTTAGATAATAGCAAAAAATAAAATTATACAGGTTCTTGATGAAGATAATGAAATGTGCGTAAAAAAACATCACATGTGTATTAGGTATTTCACTTTTATAGATAATTTGAGGGCCCTGGGGACATGCTCTAAATACCCTCCCGTAATCAGAACTTTTGTTGGATAAAGAAATCTTTTGAGTGGCCATAGTGACCTATTCTGTACCTCAGAACCAGACTAACGTAAGTCCATTTTCGTCATTTTTCGGTAGAGGAGAAAAACGATTGTCGAATACATCGTTTTTCCCCTCTACTGAAAAATGACGAAAATGGACTTACGTTAGTCTGGTTCTGAGGTACAGTATTATTGAGGATCCCTTGAATGGACATGTGAAAGTGAGCCATTAATACTATGTTGCTATAACACGATTCTATGCTGACTCCTTCAAACATGAAGTAAAATGATATATTCCAGTAAAAATAATAAATATATTTACAAGAATAAAAAATACTGCATTTCATGCACTTAAAACCTTTTTACATAGTAGTATTTACACAAACATAACATACAAATCATTACACACATATATGATGCATAAAATAACATAATTAGACTGGTATATTCATTAAAAACTCAGTATAATGGAATGCATTGCTATCACAGTAGCCATAAAACATTTGGGAACTTAGTTTTTTTTACTATGTACAACACAGTACAAAAAATAAATATTTCAAGTTGAAAAAAAAAAAACTGTACCAATTAACACTTAAGATATAAATAGAAATAAATTTATGAAAATGCTATAAGAATATAATGGGGGGAAAAAAAGAAAAAAGAGGTGGAGGGGGGATAAGTTTTTTGAAGAAACAAGCTACAGAAAAAGTGAAATATTAAGAAATAATTAAAAATCCCTATTGCTATAGTTAGGAGATGCATTTCTTATTCAATTTAATAATGTTGTATCAAATATTTCAATTTACTTTACGTTAGGGACGAAGGGAAAAATAAATAAATAAATAAATAAAATGAAAGTGAAGCATTATTTGCAATAATTTATAAATTAAAGCATAAAGATATTTCAATTAGACATTAGTTAATTTATTTACTGCAAGGTAGTTAATTACAAGTTGAAACAAAGTTGTAAATAAAAGAATATTTTAATTAAAATTTGAAGTTTTGTAATATTCAAAAGCATTAAAATCGATAGTTTTTTATATACATTTAAAATTATTCCCAACTCACTCCTTTTGAAGTAAAAGCAATTTTCAAATTTGCAGTTGTTAATAACTTTTATGCTTGTTATACACTAACAAGAACTGATAATGTAAAATTTGATTGATGTAATATGTGAAAGATTTATAAAAAAATCAAACACTACCTTTTGTTTCTATTTTTATTACATAAATATTTATTTCATTGTATTTATTATTGTGTTTTGTATTATTAGAGCTGTCACAATAATAATAATAGTTATTATTACTAGTAAAAAATTGAGAAAAGTTAGAAATATCAACAAAATTTTTTTACCAATAGATCAAATGGTATATATTTTTTTTGCTTTTATCTTTCCCAATAAGACAACATTTTTTTTTCTAAAAGAAAAAGTGCAAAAACACATATCAAAAATAAAAGAAACTACACCTTAAAAAATAAAGCAAGTAATTTTTTGTAAAAAAAAGATATTGACACATTTTCTCAAAGAATTTCAGACACGTGTATGGCAATGTCAAGTCAATGAAAGAAAGAAAAAATATTAACAATGTTCAACAGAACACAAATAAAAGATTATAACTTTGTGGATTATTTAATAATCGCTTAATTTCCACTGATTAATAGGCTGAACAATTTAATAAAAAATAAAATTACTTCAGCATGGAGCAAGAAATTTTGCAGAGGAAGATTTAATTGCTTCTAATCAATAGTTTTGGACAATAGTTATTGTGCCCGATTTGATTCAAAATTTACGAATTTTTGTAGTAGATATGTGAAAAACACATTAATTTTTTTCCAGAAAAATACACAAATGGATAAACAATCTTACAGAGAAAATTCAATCTGAAACTGGAACTTTGAAGGAAAATGGGGAAAAAAAAATAGACCGGATTTTGAAGAAAAAAGGAGGGGGGGACCAGTTGGGAGTTAGCCCTGTTATAACAGAAGTGTAATCTGTACAACACATACACACCTACAGTTATCAGCCAGAATCGAACAAAAAATGCTTGGAGCAGAACAAATGAAATACGGAAAAAAGTAGTAAAGAACAAAATAACTTGCTATTTTAATGCACAACGAATTCAAAAAGGCACAACAAAAAAGAAAAAGTACAACCAACTAGAAAAGGCAAATAAAAGTTAACTGTGCAACACATTTCAAAACAAACACTTTAAAAAGGCATTTACGAAAGTATTGTGAACAAAGGATACAGGATTTCATTGTATGAATTTTGAAAGAAAAATACTTTGAAGTGGTATTCTTTTCAAATAGAGAATTAGCAACAAGATGTAGTTAATTCAAAGGAAAAAGAACACAGCACCATTTTGTCAATGCCAGTTTATTATTACTATTGCAAGCTTCGAAGAATAATTTCAGGAAAAAAATTTACCGCTAGTCATATTTTCTTTAGAAGGAAAAATTACATTATTATTATTTTTATTTTATTATGCCTTCAAAATATCTACGAATAAAATGTCAGATTAATTTTAAGCCAATCATTGTTTCACATTTGGATATAACAATGACAAAATCTTTTAGTAATTTATTGATCTGACTTTTTAAGTCAAATTGAGTTTAAACATCATAGCGCAAAATGCACTGGATTCTAACTCACTGCATACAGGTAAAATATTTTGATTCTTAGTAGAGAATATGAAATCAGGCATTAGAGAAAAATTACTTTCATAGAATAAAAAGCAATTGAAAATAGATCCTCAAATTTAGCAGTACGTTCAGCATGGAGAAGAGTTTCAAACTAGAGATTCAATGATATCTTCCATGGTGTACAATTAGTTATAAACTTAATCACATTCAATTTCATACATAAAACCATTTACAGTACGGCAACACTGTTACGACACGATGTCTTAATATTACACTTTAAAATACAAATATTTCAAAGGTTATTGTCTATTTGGAACTGCACAGTCAAAACTGCCTCAGAGAGAAAAAAAAATAGTACAGAGCATCTGAAAAATAATTACACATAAATGCAAAAATATTTTTTTAATTTTATAAATAAAATGAATGCTTTAATTAGCATAAATATTTATATCAGACGGGTTCTGAACAGAAACACAGAATATTGGCTTAAGTAGAACTTGCAATACAGTGAACTCAGCATAAAATGCCTTCTTTTGGAACATTTTTGCTTGGTAAGTTTTTATGACCTAAACTGTACTTTCAGAATACACAGTACAGCATTCCCCCAAGCAAAGAGTTCTGATTCAGTTCCAATTTTTACATTCATCTCCATGATAGAAAGTCCCCATCTTAATCTTTCCATTTTATACAACAGGAACATTAAGGGTCGCGCAAATTTGAAGAACATGTGGTCTTAAATTTTCAATAATCTACGAATATTAAAAATCTTAGTTAAATGTGGTAAAAATTCTGATACTGAAGTTTGTTGAACAAGAAAGTTCCACCCAAAAACTAAATGTCAGCATACAAAGAAACACAGCACCAATAGCCCTAATGTTTCAGTTATTAAGATTGCTGCTTTTATACAACAACTACAGAAAAATTACGTTTAAAATGATAGGATAAGTGAATAACAAACGAAGGGGGGGAGGGGAGGAATCCCTCTGTAAAGTGCATATTTACACAATTATTTAAATATGTAATGTAAGCTGCAAAAGAAGTTACAAGCTGAGACTAAATGATAATTTTTCATTAGAAAAACATAAAGTTTCCAAAATGAGTTTTTGTATGCTTTAAAATGTTTTATTCATAAATGATTTTGTCTTGAGTCAAAAGAAAACATTTTAAGGGGTTTCGACTGTTAAATTTTGCTTTTTCAATTCTTTACACTGACAAATGTAAGCAATACATTTATACATAATACAAAATAGTTATTTTTTTTATTTAATGTTATTAAATTTGTAACGTTTTTCTTGCTAAAAACTTTCGTTGATAATGTGATGCAGTGGAGGAAAACATTCATAATATTATTAACAGAAAAGAGCCATTTTTAAAAGAAATATTGATTGCACTTCTTCACTAATTCAAAATTCATATTTAAAAAGATATTTAAAAAAAAATCTTAAAATAGCCGAGATCACCACCACAAACATAATTTTCACTTTCTAGACAGATTTGCAAGAAGCGCTATTTCGCTGTTATTCTCATTAGAATGAAACTTTTAAAAACATCTATGCCAGCGAAAGCGCTTTAAAAAATATGCATAGAAGCTTTTCTTCTGAATCCACAATATGTTTTCCTCACAGAAATAACTTTCAATGGACACACACACTCCACAGAGCTTTAGTTAATATTTTGTCTGTACATCATTTTGGGAACAGTTTAACGATATTTACAATTTCTCGAAGATCTCACCCCAAAAAGGTTTTGGAGAAGTCTACAAACTCCACAAATTTTGTATAAGCTCCATAAAACCATTACAGAGAAATTTTTTTTTAACTGTCCTTGCGCATGAGATGGCAAGTCATCATATTGGTTCATTTCTCTTCAAGGACTATACCTTAACCTGCCAATATCTTTGCTGATAAAAGTCTCTTCCGGTGATGAGAGGGGTGTTTCTGTTAGGGCTGCCATGCAGGCACTCCTTTTTTGGGGCCACGTTTTAGCATTCTTCTTTTTCTTCCGGTTGGATTCAAAGCTGACTTTGTCCTGACTGGCAAGGACTATGTTAGAAACCATTACCTTACACCCGCGGCACACTGGCTCAAGAGGACCCTTCAGCTTGTCCTTTTTGGAGGACTTGCTTTCCTTGGGATCTAGAGTCTCTGAATGGATCAGTGTCCTGGAACGTTGAATAGGCACTTTCTTTCTAGGAGGTAGAGCGACCGTCTGACTTTTTTTATCGGGAAATACGTACACGGATTCAGAGTGCCGGAAGTTAATCCGTCTCCTGGCAGTACTTTCGCAAATGGTTTTCTGCTTGCGAAGTTTTGGAGTATCATCGACAGTTTCTGTGGCAGTGGAACTAAGAAAAAATAATTTACGAAATACAATCAGAGAATTTCTTTTGTGTGCTAATAGAAATTAATTCACTAACAATTTTTTAAGACATTAAAATTTAAATTTTATTGAAGATAATAAAGGCTATGTGAAGCGGTAATTTCAAGGTCTGAAAACCAAATGGTAATTTTGTGCTAAACTAAAATGTTGAATTTTCGAGTCTAATTAAGTTAGGACCAATAAAATCCACAAGGAAGAAACAGTGTGAGGAACAGTTTGAAATACTTCTCCAAAAATGAAGACAAAACCATTTTTTTTGAAAATTGTGTGCATATACAATGTGAGACTTATGGTGACCCTAACTATAACAGCTTTTGTTCAAAAAAACCCCCCTCAACTTTTCAAACTTATATTCAGTTCTAAAGCGAGAAACTTTCATACCTGCCAAAGACATCTGAGAACCTCCAGAAGCTATGACTAGACTCCTCCTCAGGGGGTGGGCTGGGAGTGGGGCTGAGCATATACACAGGTATCCTTGCAAAGTGCTCGGTGGGAATGCGCATCTGCAGATAAATTCAATAATATTAAAAATCTCACAAAAAATTTACATGCATTTTTCATGAGCGTTTAATAAAAATAACAAACATGATAAATTTATAAAGATAGGCAGTTTCAAGTAGATTAATTTATTCAGATTCTTTTATTTATTAATTCACTTATTAATTTTCTCATTTCTTTTTTCTCATATACCGTAGTCCCTGCTTAATCCGTAACGGATCAACGAAAACCCCGCTTATACTAATAAAACATCCCGGAACCGATGGCATAGATGCAATGTTAAAGATCCCTGCTTAATCAATCAAGTAATATTTATTGGAACCTACAGTATTCGTTTAAGCGGGGCTGACAGTATTAATTATTTCTTTAATTGTTATTTATCCATTCTTTTCCGACTGAGAATTCATTTATTCTCATTTATTTACCCATTCATTTGATGAAAATTACTGTAACTTATCAAATAGAAAATATTTCATTACAAAAATATTGTATTTTTCCCTCTGCTCCACGGTTTTTTGAGGTGAAAATTTTCCACCTTTTTTTGAAGTTGCAAAATTACTACCAACAATGAAAAATAACATTTTAACGCAAGTTGTGTTACAAAATACATTTCTTCACGTACAATGACTTTAGAACAAAGTCCTATTTTATTCATTTTGAAACAGGTATGCTATCTAACTATTTCACTTTGCTCACATTCACTTACATATAATGTGGATGAAAAATAGTTTTGCTGACAAAACGTGTTAGAATATAAATATTTTCAAAAAAACAAAATTTTAACATTTTTGATACATGATAAGAGTTGTAAAATTATTCTGAAAAATGACATTCAGAAAAATTGATTTGAACTTTCAAAAATTTGAAACCAATGAGTTATTTCAATCGTTAAGCACTAAATGTTAAGACAGTAACCAGTGAAAAAGTTTTTTCTTCAATTGATAAAAATATTCAAAGAGTATATTTAGAGATTTTAACAGATTTTTTCTTAAACGGGACCAAGATTCTAAAAAAAGGCAACCTTAACTATTAAAAGTTACATTAGAGATACACTGATTAATCACAGTAATCAGTAACTGGCCTCTTCCTGGATTATTTTAATTATTACTCAATCATCACCGATTAATAAGCTGAACTTTTTTTTAAACTAAAATTATTTCTGCCTGGAACAAGAAATTACGCAGAGGAAGATTTTATTATTTCTAATCAGTGGCGTACATAGCGCCCCCCGCGGCGCGGGGGGGGGGGGGCGCAAGACAATTGAGGGCGCTCGATTCAGAAAAATAGCACTATGAGTTTCACGGGGAAATTTTTTTTAAATTTTAATAGGGGACAGGGGCGCACTTATAAATCTTGCAGGGGAGCGCATCTTAGTCTATGTACGCTACTGTTTCTAATCAATAGTTTTTAACACCAGCTATTGTGCCCCATTTGATAAACATTTAAATTCTCGTAGTAGGTATGTGAGTAACACATTCAATTCTTTTTTCAGAAAAATACATAAATGGATAAACAATGTTACAGGGGAAATTCAAACTGAAACTTTGAAGAAAAATGGGGGAAAATAGACCAGATTTTGAAGGAAAAAATGGGGGTGGGGGGCAGTTGGGAGTTAGCCCTGTTATAACAGAAGTGTAATCTGTACAACACATACACATCCACACATATACATGATTTTATCATTATTAAACCAGAAAAAAATTCTCACCTTGCTGCTGCATTTATCACATACTGTCCTTTCGCACAGTTTGCATTTGACACCCCAAGGACCAAAAAAGAAAAACCTCACTTGCTTGCAAGTGAAGCACACCTGGAAAAGAAAAACACTTAAGAAACTTTTAAATAATTACCAAGTTAGCCAGGACTCATTAATGTTGCTGTCGGCCAAAGCAAAAGAATTCATAAAACTTACACAAGATTCAAATTTAAGGGTACATAATACCACAATTCAATCATTGATTCTTCTTTGATAGAAAAAGTGATTATTTTGTTATATTATTGCTTGCTTTAAATATTATGACAATATTTTAAAGTAATACCATGCTTTATTGTACTATTTTGATTAAATTAAAAACGTTTAATGCTAAATTGGTTTAAAAATACTAAAATTGACATTTTACCACCATATTCGAAGAAAACTAGTATGCAATATTATTTTACTCTGAAGTAGATTAATTGTCATTAAGGGCTCTTTAAAGACATTTTAAAACAATTTCAAGAGCACTATTTTTTGTAAATAGTTATATAAGGTGGGAGATCAATTTTTATTTTTCAGTGCCCCTCTCAAGAGTTTTTCTTGCATCCACACCTGGCTATATTGCCTCTCACAACTCAGCAACAGCGTTATAAAACATTAAAACAATTTTCATTTTAACACTTATTATTCCATGGTGCAAAGGTTTTTTCTGCTTTATTTAAAAAGCAATGTGTCAGCATCTACAATGCACCTACATGGAGCAGATAGAATTACCAGTACAATAGGTCCTAGGTGGAGAAATAAATGTGATCAAAATTTACTTTTGTGCACCTCTTGGCAAAAATAAAATGAACCAGTTGCCCAATTTGGCAAAAGGGCCCGTGGAATTAATGTAGGGGACAAAGGTCAGATTTTAATAACCAATACTTTTGTGTGAAAAAAACAGCAGTATTTCAGCATGATTTTACATTTGCTTTGTTAAAACTGTTTCCAGTTTTTCAGTATAAGAACAAGGGTTTCCATGTCAGGATTCAATAATATAATTATTTTTCAGGCTAATAAGCTGTGGTCCATTTAGTAATTTTCAGATGGAAGTTTACCTGCTATGTCATAGGCTTCTACAGAGCAGAATGGTTTCAAAACCTCTGGCTGTGCAAAATCTTCTCAATGGGTCACGATCTTAATTCCCATTGGGTCAAATATCAATCTCAGATTTAATCATGCTACTCTCTTAATTGTTTGTTAGCTATATTGAAAAGGCACTAGGTTGGCTTATTCTCTTTGATATTGAAAAGACAGCCAATTGATACGTGATTCCAGGAACCAATAAATTATTAACTCTTAAACTTTCTTTTTTTCTGTTAATGTTATTTGAATGTTGATATACTTCTATCGCTTTGCTGTGGATAAAGGCATTGCAGAACGATCTTGTGTTTCCATTACAAGAAAACTCTCAACTTTCAAAACTTTTTCCGCTTAAGTCCAAAAGTGATCAACTAATTAGAAGAAATTCTATCAAGTTTGAGATTAGAGCCCTATATACAATGGAGATAAAGTGAATCAGCCCCCTCCTCCAAATAAAATTTCAGAATACCAACGGAATACCATAGATAAAAAGCAGAGGGGGAGGATTAAGTATTATTTCTTGATCTTTTTCTTACCTAATTAGCGCATATATATTTTTTAAAAAGTACAAAATATTTAATATAATATTGTGCATAATTTAAAGAATATCATGGAGGGAAATGCATAATGTCACCTTGGTCTCCAAAGTATGAACGGCAGTGTCAATTATCATAACACAAAAAAAGTATTGCATTGCATTTTGTAACGAAATTTTTTTTACCTTTCCTTTTCGGAGATCCTCGTACAAGGCTTGGTCTACAATGACGGACTCGAGTTCTGCCTTTGTGAGAACATTCCTTATATGCACCACTTCTTCCAATGTTAGGGAAAGGCACTCCAAGGACTGCCATTGAGACTGTGTGAAGAGAAAACAAGGATTACTAAAAAGTAAAGGCATTCAATACAGAAATTCAGACACATTTATTCAAACAGTAACAATGTAAGATTTAAATTGGCAAATTCAATGATGATAAAAATTGTGACATTTCTATTATCAGATGCAAATACAGTAGATCCTTTCTATTTAAAAATATAGTCTATGTGGAAATTTAATTATTTTACAGCTTTTTGGAGGCATACTTTTCAGGATTGATTCTCTTTGAATATCTTGAAACAATCCAACTCACAAACTACATATTTTGAACAAAGTGCATAACTTTTCTCTCTCATCCAAAATATCAAGGTCTAATTTCAAGAATTAATGCTCAGCTCATGGTAAATGGCTCCTAAAATCATTTGGTTCACAACTAGTGGTTCTATGTTTCTAATCCTGGGGTTGTCATTGTTTTGAGAAACAAGGAGGTGAAGTACCTGTAGTGACTTATTTTCTATTACTCATTGAATTGCCCTGTAGTATACTTGTTTTTTTTCACATTCACTGGGCAAATGTACATTGAAGAGTCTTTAGGCAAGCCAGTATTTTTCAAGGTGTTCTGTACAAAAAATCTTGAAACTTAAAAAAAAAACTATGGCACAGCAGTATCTCTCCTTATTTGTTCCACCTTTGAAGACTGAAAAAGAGCAGGCAAAAATATCCATATATAATTGGTTTGACACCTGTCAGTAAATAAACCCCATCAACCCTATCAAAGAAAATCAAAACCATTTTTAATAATTCATTACATCATAACTACAAACCTATTTGACAACTACTTTTAAATTACAATGTAACTGTAATTGTAACTGTTTCCTCCCCATTCTTTTTGTCCCCTCCTTTTTTTGCAAGTTCTGAGACAATTGTGTATTTTTGAGCGAGCAACATGCTGTTAAACTCCGACTACAATTCAGATTAATTTCGAAGAAATACTCTTTGCAAAGAAAAATAAAATTACAATATCTCTTCGCAGAATCATAATTCTGTATTCGAAAAATTTGATATGTGCTCATTAGAAGTTGATTCTGTACTTCAAAAATACATCCATTGCAAAGTAACTTTTGAAAAAAAAAATTACATAAACAATCATTACAAAAGTATATTTGTGATCTCTATGATAAAGGAGACAAAGCCTTGAGAATATTACAAGGGTCAACTTTCAATTATTTTGTTTTTAAAACGTTGTAAATCAGCATGCAACTTACAGATTTCCAATAGTCGGACCTCGCTTGACTAGAAGATTCGTGGAAGGGCAGTCTTCTTCCTCCAGGCATCATATCATCTAGAGGCGTTTGGTCACCTGATTTTGGAGGAGACTCACACACACTGATGCTGTGCCTTCTCTCAGATCCTAATGACTCTGAAGAAAAAATAAACAAACGATTTCATAAACCAAAAATCACAAAAAGCAATAGAGCAGTTTTTGATTTTTCAATTTTGTATTTATGTGATAAGAGTAACATACATAAACAGAATCTGTGATTTTTTTTTTTTTTTTCAATATGACAATTATTTTCTTTTTAAATAAATTTTAAAGTTCAAGCGACGGTGACGTTATATGGCTGAGATAATATTTTCGCTCTTCTACCGTCAGCGACAACAGAGCGAGATTCTTGGACAGCAAAAGTTGCCAAGCAGGTTTTTTCCCCACATTCAAAACGCTGCTTGGGCAGGGCTGCCATACAAAGGCAAAAGTTGCCAAGTAATGCATTTTTAAAAATTTGACTACCATTTTCTCCTCAAAAAGTTTTAAATTAAACCTGTGGGAGGTTATTGGTTTGCCTTTTAATGAATTCAGTTTTCATAGTGAATTAATAGACTCAAACTAATTGATAACGGAAGGAAAACAAAACTCTGCAATGAAAAACTCATACAGCTGTAATACAATTTTTGTGTGTGAAAGCTGGAAATACAGACATTAGATGTCACTGGTTCCATTTCCCAAAGCGCCTTTTTTGCACATGGGTTTAAAAAAAGTCATTAAATTATTGTGTTTTAAAATTCTGCAATAGTGAATTTTTGTGCTTTAAGTTTTTTAACAATATCTAGTAGTTTAAATAGGATTATTTCTGTACCTCAGAACCAGAAGGACGTAAGTCAGAAAATGGCGATTTTTGCTTTTTTGTTTCATTGTATGCAGAATCTTATTCCACATCGACCCATTAAAACAGTATTCTATAAAACAAATTCCTTCACAATTATTTAGCAGCGTGAAAAGAACACGAGTCCCACCCTTTGCATGTATCCGACAATCATTTTTCCCCTCTACTGAAAAATGATGAAAATGGACTTACGTTAGTCTAGTTCTGACAAGGGCGAATGCAGAAACTTTTCAAGAGAGGGGCGATTGATTTTTCTTACTTTCTGCTATGTACACTGGCTTACAAATATTGAAGAATAAAGGATTCGGACCACGACTCAGAAATATATCCGTGGAGTGCCTCAAATCTTCTTCCCAGCACTTCCTTAAAACTCGTAGAAAATTGAATTTTTAGAACTTCAATATCGAAAAATTACCGAGGAAGAGGCCCCCAAAGGAGGGGCGATCGTCCCCGTTGCCCCTCCCTTGTATCCGTCCCTGAGTTCTGAGGTACTGATTTAATTGGTCGAAACTTTTCTATTATGCAGCATCAATAAGCAACACTTGGAAAAGAACAAACATGGTATAAAATATGAATTTCACTGGTACATTAAGAAAATTATTAACACTAAATACATAAATTTAAAAAAAAAATAAGTACCTGTATGACTACTACTCCTGACAAGGTTTGTGTTAGCAACTTTGCCGTTTTGAAGAGGAAAGGAACAAAGTGATTCATCAATTGGAGTCTGAGGTATGTCATCTAAATCCTAAAAGAGAAACAATAATTTCATCAAAATGATTAAGTCTTGAAGAACAAGTTTTGAAACAGCAAAGAATTCATAAATGATACAATTTTCCAGTACCTATGAAAAAAATTGTCCTGACAGGGGGCACGACCTGGAATTTATCCAGGGGGTTCATTTTCCCATAATCTGCAGATTTTAGTAAATTCTCAGTCCTAGTATTTTAATATATACAAATACAAATACAAATGTGGCGACCAGCAGCAGGCTCAGGGCCCAACTTGGCTGGTCCTAGTCAAATTAAAGACCCCAATGAAGATCAATGGCCCTCTTAAAGCCATCTACTCCATTGCTCTTTACCGCCTCTTCCGGTAAGCTGTTCCAAGTTCCCACTACCCTGCTAAAATAGTAATTTTTTTTCGGAAATTCCCGGGTTTGCCTGAGGTTTTTAAAAAGCTTAAAAAAATTGACCCCCTTTTCCTGCTTTTCCTTGCCCAAAAATCCCAAACCCGCAACCCTTTTAAATTTATTTTAATAAAATTTTAAAAAAACTGAAACATGTCCCCCCCTGGGGCTCCTTTTTCAAGACTATTTAAAAATTTTGCATTCAAAATCGGAATCATAGTTAAATTAGAAAATCCATTTACAAAACCCTTTTGCCCTTCTTTTTTACCCTTTCCAA
>JAXGGA010011091.1:0-43925 GCA_038373865.1 Uloborus plumipes
TAAGCTTTCTAAAACCATAAAGATTGTGTGGATTTTGACTGCCGAATTTGTGAAAAAAAAAATCATAAACTTGTTACGGACGAAACAAAGTGGTGTTACAGACGTAACATCTCTGATTTGAAAGTAGAAAACAGTATTTTAAAGCAGGAATAAACAAATATTTTTGTGCTAAAACAATACAGTAGCATTAATTAACACATTATTTGAATATTTTAAGTTATACTGTAACAGTTTTAGAAAATTTGGGTAAGTCTGGGGGAGTTGAGAGCATATGCCAATATGTCAATATGTAACAATAAATTAATGCATCTTAAGACAATTATTTCTGAGAAAAATTGACACAAGAAAAGTTTAGAAGGGCCTTCACACAAATTTATTTATTTGTATTCTTGAAATTAATGCATAATGGGGCTGCTACATAAAAAAATCGGGAAAAGTAAATTCCTCCCTGGAATCAGTGATTGGTCTTAGAAGAACTTAAAAATTTGAAAATGTTGGATGATATAGCAGAATACTAGTACCAAACTAAAAGTTAACCTTCTTGGTGACAGTTGGTCAATTTTGATAATTTTTTTTTTTGAATGAAAAAATGTGTCCTTTTTCGTCCGACGTTTTCGAAATTCGAACGGCATTTTCGCAAATAAATTTCAATTACTCATCCTGTGCTTTTTACCTATTTAATTGGAAATTTACTTTTGCTACGGACGTAACATAGAGCCATTTATTATGTCCGAAATGTTACGTCTGTAACAGCATTAATTTAAAAACTAAATCAGTTACAATATTTTTACTATGGTGGGCAATTACTCTAAGAATTTGCAAAAGGACCATTAAGGGTTTTTTTTTTTTTTTAAATTTTGATTTTTTAGGACGTAATGACAACTTTTGCTTATTTTTTGTTACAGACGTAACATCAAACTTCTTTTTTTCAAACTTCAATTACACCATTTAGATCAATTCAAAAGTAATTAATGAATGCATAGTATTATAGTACCGTCTTAGTAGTTAAAATTGTGCTACAAGTAGTTATTTTTGTTTTTATTTTTCGATGAGAAATATGCATTTGAAAATGTGTTCTTTTTTCTGATTTTTACAAGTTCGTGAATATCGTACTTCCAACTAAGAAAACAAGTATTATTCTAACTCTCACCAAAAAACCAATGCAGGATTCTTAAAATATACATCTTAAGCTTTAAAATGGTGTATAACATAGCAACATAACTTCAATATGAATTTTTGACCAATTGGTTTCACTTTTCATGGAATGGCCCCTCTTTATTTCTGATTTTGTCTAAATATGAGTCGATAAGATTATGTTGTTTGTTTCTTTATTGGACATTTTCAGAGCCCTTTTTCATTAATTTAAAAAATAATTATACAGTCAAAAGTATAATCTCTATTAATTAAAGGAAAAAAAACTATCTTCGTGTGTGTGTGCATGTGTTGCATGTGTGTATGTTATTTTTTCTGCCTTGGCAATTTAATTGAATTTTCTGAGTTCCTTAGAACATAAATTATAATTGCCTCGATTAAATTGTAAACTTGACAGCACACCATTATTCTATAGAAAGTTTATTTAATAAAAAAGTTCGTTCAACATGAATTAATTGCAAAAAAAAAAAAAAAAAACATCAGCTTGGATAAAGGTTTTACAAAATCTTTTCTCTCACAATGTTCTGCATTGTCTTAGTCCATAATCTATTTACTTATTTGTAACGTGTTTTTTTTCACCCGGTTTGCTTATTACAGAAAGTACCTGGCGACCGAGCCGAGATCGGTTAAAAAAAAAAGAAGTTTGTGAAATCATGTTTTTTTAAAGTTCGAAGCACTTATTTAGATAAACTTGAAAATCATTTTTATGCCGTTGATTGCAATTACGCGTTTAAAACAGCAGTGGTTTATTTTAAAAAGCACAACCTTATTTGGAAACTATGCGCACCATAAAATCACACCACAATAACTTTAATTTGATTTAATTAATATCTTTAACATTTCAAAAACAATAAAATTCTAACGCTGCAAAACTCGTTTGCCAAATACCATAAAAATTTAAATTTACGCTGATGTGATTAAATATGAAATCCATTGTTATAATAAAACGTGGTTGCTATGAAACAGTAACAATAAGTAATCACAAAGAAAATGGAGAAAGAAAGCGTCTCAAACTGTTAATGAAGGCACAAAAAACGGGGTTTTTTGTGAAAACTCGTGTTTTAACAGAAAAAACGCCGATAATGATGAACTCAAAAACCAAAGCTTTATCTAAATACAAAATTTTATCAAAATTGTTAGAACCGTTTTCTAGATCCAAAATATATATATACTGTAACCCCCACTTAAACCAATACTGTCGGTTCTAAGAAATTTTATTCGATTAAGCGGGGTATTTGATTAAGCAGGGAACATTTTTTTTACCTTTCCATGATAACTTTTATCTCAATACGTAATAATACCCAAGAAATAGCTATATAAAGGAAATAATTAATGTAATTGGTAAAAAGATTTTGAAATAAGCAAAGTAAACAACAAAATAGTATAGTAATTGAGTATAAATATTGTATGGTCATATGAAAATCATAAAAAAATAACTTACAACTTGTGTTGCAAAAAAAATTGTTTTTCACTTTTATTTTCTGAAACAGTCCACAATAGTGGTTTGCTTGCTCTTGTGAAAACACTTTTATTTTATTCGACATTTATCTTAGCAAAAATGTTTGCAAAAGCAGACAAATATTATTCTATTATCCGGGAAAATTATTCGATTAAGCGGGGATATTTGACATTGCGCCTATGGGGAAAGGTTTGGTTCCGGACGGTTTTATTCGTATAAGCGGGGTTTTCGTTTATCCGTTACCCGATTAAGCGCTGACGACAGTATATATATATACAAGAATTGCTTACTTAAAGATATAAGATTTAAAAACTATTAAGCTAGTTAAGCTAGTTTTTAGCTGATGAATACTTCCGTAAAAGCGATTTATTCAAAATGAGTAAAAAGTCATCAGTAACGTAAAAACGTCTCTTAATGACTTAATTAATATGGCAAATGCACTGAAAACATCGCGTAAAATGACTTTTTTTTGTGTAGCATGACTAAATCGGTGTTTTATGTCAGAAAACAAAAGTTTGTGAGATAGTGATTAAATATTTTTCCAGGCAAAAAATTTATAATAGCACATTTTTCAGTTGAAGTTTATTTTTCTTTTCAATTTTAAATTGCAGGATTCATATAAAAAATAAACATTATAGATGCTATGTTTCAATTAACATCAACAATTAATTTCTTTTTCAAGATCAAAATGAACTAGATTGAAAACTGAACAGCAATATCAAATCCAATTTAATTAAATTTCCTTTTAAAAATTCGCAAAACTGTCATTTCGCTAATCTCTAGCACTTTGAATCGTATCGGTTAATTAATTTAAAGATTATAATACTATTTTTGTATTTTTGTATTTAAGGTTTCATTAAAAATTTGAATCGGTTTGAAATAAATGTAAATGTTGATAATTATTCTACTTATTCCATCGACGCTTTTTTTTCCTCAATTGCAAAAAGACTAATAATCGTATAATTACAGTTTTGAAAATTGCTTCAAGCTTTCTCGGGCTGTTTAACATGGTGTAGTAAAATCTGATTACTTTTTTTGAAGCGTGCCTCCAAAAAAAAAACTGTTTACACACTCTTTAATTATTTAAGTTCAACTAACAGGTTTATTCGCATTAATAATGTTTAAATTATTAATTAACTAGCTGACCCGTGCAAAGCATTCGCCTTTAACAGCAGTAATTCTAAAATTCAATTTTTTGGAAGTTTATTTTCGAGAAACTGACACAACGTGAATTTTTTTTTTTTTTTTTTTTGCCAATGGTTGGAAAAAATAAAATGAAATGATGGCTTACTTTTGTAGCATTATGAAGCATTAAGAAGCACAAAAAAAACTGCAAAGGAATATCGTTTGTGATACTAAACTAATTTGTTTTCCTCTGGGTTAAATTCGAAGTACAACTGTGGTTCAGAACCCAGAAATGAGTTCAGAACAGCGATCAAGAAACTTTTGGTCAAAGGGATATTCTTGAAAATTTCTCGAATCTTGCGCACCAACGGCTCAGATAGAAATAGCTCAGCATAAAAAAAATGTGGGTCAAAATTAAAGGCAAGATTTTGCATTTTAACTGGACAGGTATGATAATTATATTTCAACTAATTGTGTTAATAACTTTTTAAAGTAAAAGCATTTTTCAAATTTTTCATCAGTTCTTGCGTTATCATTTGTTAGTTGTCAATTAATCAAAACAGGAAGTACAACAATTACCTATCTCCTAGCTTTAGAACTAACATTTATTAATCCCCCAGTTAAAACATTGACCATTCAAATTTACTTAAACAATGATTTTAAATTGAAATATTTCAATAACTACCAACTCCTTAACAGTGAAATACAGGGTGTCCACTCCAATCGTGGACCAATAGCTAATTTCTAAACCGTTAGAGATAAGCATATAGTTTATTTAGGAAAAAATCTCCAAATTACGAAAGGAATTTTGGGTCTATTCAATGTTTTTCAAAAAATCAATTCCTTCAAAATCTTGATTTTTCAAAACGTCATAACTCGGTCAATTTTTGTCGTAGAGGAGTGATTGTTTTTTAGTTTTAAACGTTACAGTGTCAAGAATATTTTACTAAATATGATTGATAGGACTGGGGGGCTGTATAAAAATTTAAATTTCGTAACTCTTTCAAAATTTGATTTTTTGAAAAACATTGAATAGACCCAAAATTCCTTTCATAATTTGGAGATTTTTTCCTAAATGAACTATATGCTTATCTCTAACGGTTTAGAAATTAGCTATTGGTCCACGATTGGAGTGGACACCCTGTATCTAAATATGTACACATTTTGGGTTAAAATATAATAACTCTTATTGTTTTTTTTTCTTTAAGTAAGAGTAAAAATGCTTTTTCGAATTTTAAGAGCTTATCTCTTGACTACTCTCTGAAATAAAAACGGTTCAAGCACTAGGACTTCAATTCACTTCAACTCTAATACTCAAAACTAGAATCACGTTCCCACAAAAATTAGCATTTTTTGTGCTACTGTAAACAAATTGGTGGTTAAATATCGTTATCCTTCATCGATCCCCGGTATGACATAATATGTATCAGTATATATGTTTATACAATACAACTACCACATTGATATCCCTTGAGTTTCAGCATCCGCGGTAGAGAGTTCCCTCTCATTCAGACAGATAGGAGCAATCCCAAAATGGTTATCATTTGTTCAGCATTCGCCAAAACAAGTGAATCTGTAGAATTTTTTCTAGTAATTTCATGCCATCTTAACCCTAAGTTTGGCAATGTATCCTACAGGCTACATCACTTTCTACATTTTTTAAATTTGAATTAGGCGCCTTCTAGGGGGCTGGCTTTTAACCTATAGCATTATTCGAACCTTCTTTTTCAACATCTGTCGTTACTGTGGCTATATACAAAGCAACGCGTTCAGTATTAATTTTATAAGTGTTACAGTGTGTTCTACCAAAACAACATGGCGTCACGTCGATTACATGTATGCTCTCTTTTATTTTTTAATTTCTTTTGTATTTTGATTTGTATGATAATTTATAGATAGATGTAGTCGTATTGTAAATAAATACTTGATTAAATTTTATAAAAAGGTTTTTATGTATTCTTATTTGCTACTTTGGCAGTGTATCCTACAGGATACACAATTTATAAAACCGATTTTTTTTTTTTTTTTTCATTTTTTCCCATGAAATTTTTTTTAACTATATAATATTTATGCATTTTACCCCAAAAAAACTAAAATAAAAAATTTTTGTCAAAATTTTTAAATTTTTGATATGTGCCAAACTAAGGGTTAAAACTAGTAGATCTAAAAGAAAGTAAAAACCATCTTCGCTTAATTTTTTTGTTTGGAAATAAATCAATATTGCAGAAACGTTTTCGTATGGAATCTTACGTTTTGCTTAATTCAATCTTTTTATCTGAATCCTTTCGAGTCTGAATTTTTCAAGCTTTAACTGTGTATTTATTTAAATGTCAACAATTGTCATAAAATCAGCAGCACGAATAAGTTTATAAGAACAAACAAATGCGTTCCCAACACCTGAGCGATGGCAAAAATTTGAGGAAAAACATAAAATAAGCAGCGAAATCCGACTAAAAATGTTCAAAGTAAATTTATTCTTTATGATGTCAAAAGATTCCTAACAAGTTTAAAGGAACAACAGTGTGCTCAGAAATCGAATTTACTTTCGCTGTTTATACAAAAGATAGTTCAAAGAAACAGCAAATACGTTTGAGTTGTGAAGATGATAAAAACGTTTTGATCTTATTTCCAAGCATTTTAAGCTCCTTAAGTACTTGTGAATTTTGTGTAACGTGAAAATTTGTCAGTAAAATGGAGGGTTGCTTGTCACTTTCCTTCAAGGTTGACTTTGGTGTATCGAAATGAGTGATTGACAAGTGTGTCTTACCTTACCTCCACTTTTGCTACTTTTTCACCATTATTATATAAATGAAGGGAGCAAGCAGCATGCAAGTATATTTGACCGATTATGCTTGTGCAAAAGAACTGCAACGTCCGTAAAATTATTTCATAGATTTGATAATTACAACCATTAACACCCTTATTGGTTTCTCTCCTATTAAAGTTAAAAACAGAAAACATCAAAACTCTGCTGCTTGACTGTTATGAATAATTCTATGCAAACAACTTCAAAGTTGCCATTTATTAAGCAAAGCGTCTAACAGTTCAAGAAATTGAATTTGACGACACTTTTATAGCAATTATTGGCTAGTATATTACGTAAAGGAAACTTGTTAACTTTGAAATGAATATTTGATAAAATGAGTTATTGTAAATAGCTCATAGCTAAAAAATTAAGTGATCAATTTTAGCATAAAAAATTTCAGGCTGACTCTGATAAGTTTTATTTTTAGCATTTTTTATTTATTTTGGGGGTAACAGGGAAAATGGATTAGCGGTGAGTTGAGTTGGGGGACTTTAGTAGTAGTTACTCGACAGCATTCCAACCAACTCAGTGCCAATATAACACGTCCTTTTTTTTCTCTCTGAATATCCAAAAAAGAAAATAAACTTTGCGAAAGTCAAACTTCAATTTAACTTGCCCTGTTATTAAGGCTCGACCGATGGCATTTTTTGGCCGATGGGCCGATGCCGATTGTTGGCCGATTGTTCTAAGTTGGCCGATGGCCGATGGCCGATTATTTTCCTTTTCCATCGGCCGATGGCCGATGCCGATGGCCGATGGCAAAAAAAAATCAAACGATGAGAAAAATAAAGGTTTTATAAAAGATTTGAAGGGTCATATATTCATTTCATTCTACTTTTATTTCTACGAATCCAGGATAATTGTAATCATTAAGATGAAGTCATTCAGATTTTGGCCTAAATTGCTATTTTACTACCACTCGATTTAGTGTTCACTAGATTTTCCTGCTCATACTTGTTTCACATAAATCAAAACTTAAATTTTCATGTATTACTTTAATTTAAAAGTATAAGAAAAAAATGAAAAAAAAAAAAAAAAAAAAAACTACACAATTTATGTGTTTTCTAAATTTGAGCATTTTTTTGCACAAAAGTAAACAAAACCAATTTGAAATACCAATTATGCACTAGTAGTTTATTTTATTTGTTTGTTTATTATTTTCAATGAATTTAATTTTGTAAAAGTATGGTAATTTAATCCCCATTTGTGGGAAAAAAGAAAAAAGGGGAACTCATAAATAAATTTAACTATGTAAGCGAAGCACCCGAAGTCTTGGCAGTAATTCGTTCGATTCGTTCGATGATTCGACAGCTAAGTCATAACAAGATTTAAGCTGAGGATCACATGATACACAGCGCTAGCAGGCCCGCGAACTTTCTCTGTGTAAAGTACAGTTGTCTAGTTTCGGTTTTGATTCAAGAAAACTGCAAAAACTTGCACTTTTAGTAATAAAAATTCACGGGAAAAAGCAGGAAATGAAGTAAATTAGAAAGATTTTTAAGTATCCTAAATATTTTTTCAACGCTTATTTTACGCATTCTAAGAATTCTTACTTCTTGATATTACTTTTTTGCAGTCATTGCATTTTTAGTTCCCTCGACAGGACTATTGAAACTGTAAATTGGATCTTCATTCAATGCATCAAGTTTCCATATTGCTGTTTTTGTAATATTAAGCTCTAAAGTCAAAATAAAACCATAGAAAGCAAAGAGTTAACACGTGCGGTTTGAACTTCTTTCAGTACTTACGTTTTGTGATGTGACAACAATTTTGGCAACATTTGGCGGCGCCGTGCTGTTCGCTGATGATTAATAAAGGTTAAAATACGAAATATAATACATTTAATACATTAGTAGTAAAATAATGTATTAAAAGTAGATTTAAAATATTAGTAGAGCTTTAATACATTTTCATAAATGGTAAAATGCAAGAAGCTCTACTTATAAAACTTCATTAGTTGTCAATACAATGATAATGAGATTGCTAATTTGGTGAAAACACTTGATAAAACGTAGAGTGCACCATTGGAGTTTTTAGGGGTATAATTTTTTAGGCAGGCTTTTTGTCTCTTTTTTTTTGGGGGGGGGGGGTTGTTCCGTAGCATTTGAAGAGGGTGTGCCATCGCCTTTGGGGGAGGGGGGGTGGGCAAGTTTATGCATACACATAAATGTTTGTCAGTTTCACGCTTCATAGTCAAGAAATATCAGAATAAGTCAATGTGAAAAGTTATTTTTTTTCTTTGAACACAAAGTTGCCCCCGCCCCCAAGAGCAAAGTCGGAGCACAAATCTAAATAGCACGGAGACCAAAATAAAAACTAAAACGCAATATGCCCCCCCCTCCCTCCCCCCAACTGTTAAAAAATAGACGGGCAAGTATAGGCCATGACCCTCCCAGATGGGCACTCCTGCTTAAACGAATA
This sequence comes from Uloborus plumipes, assembly GCA_038373865.1. NCBI lineage: Eukaryota > Metazoa > Arthropoda > Arachnida > Araneae > Uloboridae > Uloborus > Uloborus plumipes. The sequence continues at coordinate 8,964 of JAXGGA010011091.1, forward strand.
TGACTTAAAGGGAACATCGTAACAGCTTTAATATTCAATTCAAGACTTGACAATTTAGAATTGAGTAACACAACATTCGATTTCAGAAAAGAAAAATGAAAACAATGATCTTATCACATAATAGAGAAACCAGAGGTGGGCCCTTCCTCGAAATTTTGCAGCATAGATCCCTTCTTCTCTTAAAATAAATGTGTTTGCTTAATTCATCTGGCTAACATCTTTGTAAAATTAAAAAGAAAAAAAAAAGCTTTCATTCTCCTACACACACACAAAAAAGGAAAAAAGAAAAGAAATGCGCAAAAATTAATTCCGCCATTCAGAGGATGAACTGTAATTCTAAAAACTCTCATCAAAGAGATCGCTCGGAAAGTGTTTGCTGTGTTGTGCAAATTTCGGTATCTGCCTGATTCGGAAAATTCCAAAACCCAGAACTGTGTTGGTCCCGTTGCCGCTCGATTTCAAGCCACACGGTGAACGTACTTTTAATTGTGAAGTAAAAAATAGAAAAGAGTCTGCCTAAAAATGTTTTCCCTCTTGAGGAAACTTTTTTTGTTTAAACATCGGCCAGGCATCGGCATTTAGATGTTTTCGAGGCCGATGGGCCGATGTTTTTCCCAAGTTAGCATCGGCGGCCGATGCCGATGGCCGATGGAAAAATTTTCAGCCATCGGCGCCGATGCATCGGCCTGGCCGATGCATCGGTCGAGCCTTACCTGTTATAGACCTGTTTAATTCTGAACATTCTTTTTTACCACTGAATTCATTAAAATTTTTACAAAGAATCGTAATCAATATATACGTTCTTCTAAAGATATTCCTTCAAATCAGAGTCCGTACAAGCATTTCAAGTTCGTTGTTGTAATGGAATGTATTGCTTTCTCGTCACTTTAAAATTATTCGTTCAATAGGAAGTCTTCCTTCAATATTATTTGTTCTTTGCCAAGTTCGTTTTTTGTTAAAATTTAGGGCGATTTCTTATCAAGATCCTACGGTTTTTGTTTCATTTAAAGAAAAAAAATAAGAAAAAAACCCTATGAAATAAAAGAAATAGAATGTTGTTGTGAAGTTTACCCTCTCGATTCGATCAAAAATTAAAATTACATGTATAATCTCTAACATTTTAGAAAAAAATACATTTTCAAGCATTAAATCCGAGTTCAAGGAATAAATTATTTCGCGACGATTTTTAAATGCAAGTGAAGAAAGGATTACATAAACCTTTTAGAAGGAAAGTGTTCTTTTTTTGTAAAAATGTGCTGTTTAATACTTATAGAATTCATTAAACAATTCGATTAGAAACACAAGGGATTATAAGAATAAAAATACTGCGGGAAGTTGGATGGATGTAATCTATTTTTTCGAAAACAAACTAATTAGAATATATTTTCTGTTGCTAGTTCCGCTGTCGAGGATTACAATTTTCAAAAAATGAGTTATTCGTTAATTGCGAACTACGCGGTATGTTTCCCGAAGTTTACGAAATTTATCGATCAGGGCTTTTCTTTTTCTAGATATTGAGTGGCGTACACTGGAACGTGGTTATTTATTTATAATATATGGGGAAAGCTACAGTGTTCTTTCATTCTTGATCAGTAAATGAGTAAAGAAATTTTATGACTTTAAATATTTCTGTTTTCCGAAAAATGAGGTTAAAAGTCTTGTTTTGAGATTATTACCCACGAAATGCGCGATACTTCCTTATTTTTAAGTTAAACTAGATGAAACATTTTTCGATTCTTCTCAATGTTAAAACGTATATCCCACTACATGAAAAGCATATTTATTATAGTTGAATTACATAAAATGAATTTATCTATTACTTTGGTTTGAAATAGGGCCAGTTGAAATTTGTTATTTCCTGGTAAATCATGACAGTGGACAAGTCCACTGCCGTATTGCTAGGCTGGGAAATGTCGCCAGGGGACTGTGTATTTTCACTTAGTTGAGTAATATTTTTGTACCTCAGAACCAGACTAACTTAAGTCCACTTTCGTCATTTTTCAGTAGAGGGGAAAAACGATGTATTCGACAATCGATTTTCCCCTCTACCGAAAAATGACGAAAATGGACTTACGTTAGTCCGGTTCTGAGGTACAGATTTGTAAAAAAAAAAAAAATGGAACATAAGTAGTTGGGCAATTCCATGGTGTCGGACGTAAAAAACGAAGAAATATTTTTTAGTTTTAGTTCCATTTATCAAATATAAACTGAATAGAAATGATTAAGTTGGTATTCAAAATACTCGCTACATCATAATGAATAAAAAATCATGTTAGTTTTTTAAAATAAATCTCTTAAATAGAAATTAAGAAGATTTAAAGAGTTGGTGTCGGACGTAAGCGCACAAATAGTAAAATTGGAGATTCACTTAAAATTTACTGAAACTCTGCGAATTGGCTTACCTTTTAATTTCAAAAACAGCTAAGATCGTTAGTATACTTATGATTAAAGCATATTTTACAGTTTTTTAATGATATTGTTTTGAATAAAATGAACTTGGAACTACTTTTACCTTAGTGTCGGACGTAAATTTGCGGTGTCGGACGTAAACTCTTCGAATTGGACCTAAACCGTTGTTCTTAAATGCAATGATTACAGTTTTAAATAAGAAAATTAGCTTAAATTTTATTCCTAGGTCACACATATTATTTTTTAGCATTTAAAAGGGTTCATCAAATTTAAACTGCCCCCCTTTTCCTGTTGGGATCGGAGGACGAATACGTTTATAATGTCCCGTAATTTGTAAAATATTTTGTCCTCAGTTCTTGGCCATTTAAAATAACCTTTTGAACTATGCATAACTGATACTACAATGTAATTTTTTTGGTGATACATCCAAGACAAAGCATGGCATCATGCGTTACCACAACCAAGTCATTGATGTTTACTGTATCAAGATCTGCAGATTCTTCGATCCTGGAATTAAAACAGCTTTCCAGTGATGATGCAAATGCTTTGTATCTATGTGTATATCTTTTGCTGGAATATACTTTATGTGCATATTTGGATTTAAAAGTGTTGAAACTTGAGAAAATTGCTCCGCTTTTGTCACCGTCATTTTTCCTGCTTTAACGCGGTGCCAAACGATTTTTTCACAGTGCCTCCTATGGCATCAACCACCATCAACCAGCAAATATGAATATTAATCAGTACACTGATAAAAAATATAAGCATACACTTGTACAAATCCAGCTACGAAATCCATGTATTCTGACTCTTTGCGAAACAGAATACAGGTTGTGTTGTGATGATCTAGCCTTTAAAACTTTAGATGAATACTTAAAAGTTGGGTTGCTGTTCTTTTCAAAGCAATAATATGTATATGCACTTTTTATTAATTCAAGAGTTCCCAGAACAACTCAGATGCATTGTAAGTGTCTTAATATAAATGTCTCATGAGGAGAAAAAAAACTTTTAAAGCATTATTCTGAAGCAAAATTTACTATTTAATAAGTAAATTTAAAGTATATGTATGCACAGTAAAGTCAAAATTATCATTTTTTTTAACCATGCTTCACTTTAACTTTGTAATTAAAAGCAAAATATGGAGAATCACAGTTGTAAACAAGTGTTATATAAGGAATGTAACAGTGTCGGACGTAAACGGTGTCGGACGTAAAAAAATTCTTTACGTCCGACACCTAGATTTTAATTGAAAATATTTACTTGTCACAAAATGTTAATAGGTTACATCAATGAGACCAAAGATCTTACTTTGTATACGAAGTTAAATGAATGTAGCTTTAAAATTATTGGCCCAGCATAATTAATCGTACATTTTGGTGTCGGACGTAAAACACTTAATGTGCCCCATGAGAATTCTGTCACAAATCAAAATGAATTATATTCTCACACATTTTTGCAACATCACCTGTTATACATTGAATATGTAAATAGTTATTCGTCTTAATTCATAATTTTAGTATGTATATTTTGGAAAAAACAGAGCTTCTTTGAGAGTCGTCAAATGTAGTTTGAAAACGCTCTGGATGTTGACCTTAGTTTGACCTCTTGTAACTTAGTTAAAACTTAAGTTATCAAAATTTAGACATGAATTTCAAAATATACAACTCTTCACCTTTAAAGTGATACCTTGTTTGGTTAGAAATATTAGTTCTGAAAATTTGACCATCTGGTTGTCCTTATCGTGGAATTGCCCAGTTACGAAACTACTAATAAGTTTAAAGATAAATCATGGACATAATAAATAATATGTTTGATGGTTAAACCAATCAACATTAGTAAAATCACTTACTACAGGACTGTTTTCGTAACGACCAAGTTGAAAATACTTTCATCGCAAATGTGACTATGAAACGAAACAAAGTGGCGTTTCAATACCGTACTTGGCAACTTCTTCAAAAAAAATGTCTAATATAAATCCTTAAACAAACAGCAATTTGCTTTGTCATCAAAACTAATTAGATTATTAATTGAGTACAGACAGAGTTTGGAGCCAAAATCATTGAAGACAATTCTAATCGAAATCTTCCCTCAAAAGTCTTTTATACTTCATATAGTTTGTATAAGCGAATAAGAGACGAGGAGGTGGATAACGAAAAGTAAACATTCCAAAAAAGGGGCGTTTATTTGACATTTGATTCAATTATAAATAAAGAAGAAAACTAAATAAATTTTATTAATTAGAACATTGTTAAAGTTTAATTTGCTCGCAGCGGGCGTTCTAGTTTTTGATATCTGGTTTCTTTTCTTCTGAGAAATGTTGTTTCAGCTTAATTGGAAAAAATGAAGACAGAGTTGCAAAAAGTGCTCCATGGCAACTGATTTGGAATAACATAGTGATAAACTTTTTCTCAGAAATTTGAAATTTTTTTTACGAATTGATGACAAATTATTTTGATAATCGTGGGCGTCCTATGAAGAAATACTTCTTGAATATTCTTTCTCTCTAGATTTTTAACCAAGATAAAAGTATTTATATAGCCATCCTACGTGGCGTACAAAATAATTAGAAAAGCAGTTTTCGGAATTGAGTGCGAAAATAAAGAAAAAAAAAAGAAACGTCTGCAAGATAGTAGTTTAGTTCCTTGCTAAAAATGAGTTAGAATGGTCTTTTCTTATGAAACCAAAATAAACGCTCTTGAGTATTTATTTAAATTTTTCTTTTCATACTTGTGAAAAAAAAAACTCTTGATCACATGAAACTTGATAAATATTTAAATAGTTCAAAATAACAGAATGAATAGGACTCTTGGAAATAATCTCGTTCATGTACAATGACACTGCTTATTGCAACGTAATGTTACTTCTGGAGAAATAAGTATGTTTGATGTATCGCTCTTTCTTTTAGGAAGTCAGCTTTGTTGAAAGCTCCTTTTAATTGATTAATTGCGCTATTGAGTATTTTATGGTTTACGCTCATTTGACTTCATAAACAATTTTCAAAGCACTTAAAGTCATCCAATGTAAACTATATCAAGGGTTTCTCTCTATTTTTAACAGTGTTGCTCACATTTTCTAAACGTTACTGCATATGGCATACGAGTAAATCAAAACGCTTTAAAAAGTGGTTGATGGTGGCGCTTGAAATACTCAGTTATTCGAGCCCGAGTAGTCAATGCTACCCGATTTAAGGCAGAAAGGGTACGACTTCCGATTTTTACAGAGCTCCATTGAAGTAGAAGTCCGATTTAGCTCACACACATGCCACAAGGACACGTTTATAAGGTAAGCAACCATCCACAACAACACATTAACACCAAGGAAGGACAAAAACAGAAGTGAGAGAAAGTAAATTCATGCCCGAACAAGAATTCGATCCCGGAACCTACCCATCCGTAGTCATAATTCTTTGACAACTAGACAGGATGGCCGCTACTCTTAAAGTACTGCATAATTGTTCAAAATTGAGAAATAGTGAAGAAACACACACACACATACACACACACTAAACATCCAATTATTAGCTTCTCAATGAAATTTATCTCTGCGGAAACTCTGGGAAGCATTTCATGGTAGAATTTAACTTAAGTTGTATTACTACCCTTTATTCAGACCTCCGGCTTATTTTGCCAAATACGTGGCACATACTATCGGTAGACGTCTTAAATAGTTTATTTCTTGCGCTACAGGCTGTGAGATCTCCATTGCTCAGTTTGTGTCAATCACTTGAGAGTAGTGCTTGAAGTTGTATTCTGTTTTCTATGTAATTTGTGAAATGCTACTTTGACCTATAATAACTGAACTTCCAAGCATGTAAGAGCTATAAATAATACATTTACTTACTAGAATGTAGTAGTGGAAAGGAATTAACTGATTTTGTGTTTTGAAAACAGCTTGTAATGATTTTTAACTGACGAAACCATCGTTAGCCAAAGCTTTTGTTTTCCGTCCACACCAATGTGTTCTGATCTGCCCTCCCCCCCCCAGTATTCTTTACATAATCGGGTCGCATATTTCTGAACAAAACCCATAATTGTGTGACGTAATGAAGTTCAGTATGTATTAATTACGCTATTGAGTTATTGAGTTTAAGTTATCTATCTCTATAACTTTCAAATTTAGTAACAAGACTACGGCAGTGATGTACGACCCTTGATTGTAAAACAAGATTTAATTGCAGCCCCAAATAAACATATAATTCGAGTACACATTTCTATTTTCTAGTTCTTAAATGTATTTAACATAACTAACTATATGCCATAATGTTTTGTTTTACACCATAAGTTTTTTTTTTTTTTTTCAAAAAAGGAAGGGGTTTGAATTCGGAGCACTTTTTTTAATACATCGTTTTATCCACTTTTTGCTAATTTTGAAAATACTGTTTAATTTTTTTGTTAAATGAAACACACGACTTGGATTCTTTCACTGCTAAAAGAAGCATAAAGTGTGAATGGAGAAGCTATTTTATTTTGAATATTAACGAAGTGGCAGAAAGAAAATAAATTTCGGGTAAAACTTTCAAGCTCTTATCTTTTTATGTTTGTAATATTTTCCGCGTGTTCAAATTTCTATTATTTTAACTGAAAATTCAGTCACTTAAAAAATTTACTTTCTAAGTAATACTTACTGCTTACAAAACAAAAAAAATTCTCTAATATTATTTGTATTATTTGAATGATATAAGTTAGTTTACTATGAAAAAACTTAGAGTAACTTGATGTAAATACTTGTGTGTTTAAAAAAAACCACGTTTAAATTATGCGATTAGTTTTCGATAGCCTAGAATATATATATATAGTTATTTACTATAGATGACACAACTAGATGACAGCATTATTCTTGTGTCACGTTTTCTTGTGTAAAGCTTGTGAGCATGAAAATTTGATTTTATTATTTTGAAATTCAAAATAAACGCGCAATCGAATTGCTTACAGCTTGTTTCTATACTAATTGCTTTTTTTAACTATAATTTTATCCCTTCTCCCAGTTTCCTGGTCACTCTCCCGCACAACTAAACTTGCAAAAAAATGACGTATTCTATATTCAATTTTTATCCAAAAGATTTTTTTTAAAACACTCAGTTTTTACTTGTTCCTCAAAAAAAGAAAAGAAAAGAAAAGAAAAAAAAGAAAGAAAGAAGAAGAAAGAAAAGAAGAAGAAAAAACACGAAGTTCCGTTTAGAACTAAATGAGCCTACTTTCTATTATACTGTTCAAAAGTGAACAAAAACTATTTCAAATTAAAAAGTCAAATACGAAAATGAAGTGACCTCGCTAAGGCTTTTCGAACAAAAAAAAAGTTTTGGTCAAATTGGACTATTCACTAAAAAGTGATTAGGGTGGGACAGGTTTTTGAACTCTTCAAAACCGAACAAAAAATTTAAATCATAAAGTAGAATACGTGAATGAGGTGTCCTTGCCGAGATCTTTCACACAAAAAAAAAATCGGACTGTTCATTCAAAAGTAAACGGAGGGGGGAGGCATACGACAGACCGACAAGCACATATTTTCACCATCTCAAAATCCTACTGTCCAATTTTTAATTTTTCAATATCTATTCTGTTATTTTATTTAATTTTGCTCTCTTTTTTTCTTTTTTTTAAATTTGGACATAACGATATTGTTAAGATGCATTAAGCTACTTTTAATTCTTTCTTCTCCTCTCTTTTACTTTAACGGGAAAGTAGTCAAAGAAGAAACATTGCTTTAAGTGGTTAGTGGTTAACTGCTATTATTTTTCTTCAATCTTTACAACGAGAATGTGAAAATTACTACAGTTTATTCTTTAAAGAAATCAGTGCTAAACTGCATCGTAAGTTTCACATTATTTTTACAAAATCGACAAACGCTCTCTGAAAAATGCATGAAATTTAGCTTGTTTTATAATGCTGATGCATGTTACATTCGCTTCAGAAAGGAATTCTATGTGTTTTATTTCTTGAAACTCTGTCTTGTTTACGAAATGTAAATCAATTTCGTTTACAGTCAGTGCATTCTTTCTTTTCCAAAAATATGTTTTCTCTAAAGCCTTTGATTTCATTTTCTTCCTATAGTTGAAAAAAAGAAAAACTCTTGAATATCAAAGAAACACTCTACTCGTTCTTTGTTTACCAAGATAATAAACTTTTTAAATCGAATGCAAGTCATTTAAATTCCTTATAAAAATAAAAAATCAAATAAATACTCCTTGTTTTCATGTGAGAGGAAAAATTATTGGAAACGTACCATAAGAAAAAAAAACTCTACACATTTTAAGTCTTAATTTTCGGTTTATTTCCCTTTAATGTATAAATGATCGTTTTCGAATAGTTTTAGAATAATCCGATTAATATGTTACCTGCTTTGTTTTTAGTTCTCCATAAATATCTTTTCTTGTGAATTTCTCATCAAAAGATGATTTTAATGCCTGAGAAAAGCGGTTTAGAAACATTTAGTATGTTCTTGGTTCTCTGTTTTTCTTCTTGTACCAATGAAACATATCTTCTCAGGACAACAGCTAGGTAATTGTAACGTTGGAAAAAAAATTAAAAGTTGACATTTTAGTTTAAACTTTCTGCTAGAAAGAAGATATAAAGATGTTCATTATATAAATCTGCAAACGTTAGTTAATAACGCTTAAATAAAATCTTCATATACCTCAAATATCGAGAAAAAATATTAATTCCTCGAGTTTTCTTCGAAGTAGTATAGGCAAATCTGAGTTCTAGTTACATACTTGCGTTATTCACATTTTGATGATTATAAAGCAAAAAGTGAAGTATTAATTGAGTTTCTAAATTATTATTATTTTTTAAATTTATTATTTGGAAGACGAAGTATTAGTCAGGGATCCCTGACAGAGATTTTTCTGTTTATTACTATCAAGCTAATTTCTGGTGAGTAGATTCATTTTAATGAGACACCCAACTTTTCCTCTAACAACAATTCTCGATTGTGGTAGCTAACAGAGGTAGCAGGGATCAAATGTGTCGATTTTATGGGTCTCAAAAACTTATCACTAACTGTGGCTTTTTTAATTAAATCGTAAGTTAATTATTAACATAGTTTAAAAAAATATTTGCCCTACAAAGTGTATGGCTTGATCAGAGTCCCCCTCCTCCCAACATGTATTGATTACGAGTTCATCAAAGTGATTACTAACCGGCTGAGTTTTTTCCTATTTCTTAGTTAATATGTATATAATTTAAGAGTCACATTGTCCTACAAATTGCATGGTACGTTATCCCGGTCCTACGATCAGAAATTGTTAGAACCACGAGACCACTTCTTTCATTACTAACAGTAGGACAAAAATATTACATTATAGGTTAGTGTATTCTCTATCCAGATAAACCATTCTCCTACAAGAAAACAGGTAGCTATCACGAGTCCGACACGAATTGTAAATTTGGCTTTCTCTTTGGAATAAGTGAAAGCATCTGTTTAAGTTTTACTAATTTTATTTTCCAGTTAAATTATTTGTGTATTGTCTTAACTTTCATAAAAAACAATTAATCTTCATCAGATTCTTCATCATCAGATTCTTGAATCATCATCTTCTTCACTAATCTCACTTTCATCTTCATCTTCTTCATTTTCGTCATTAGTGATATCTGACTCTGTAATAACATTTAAAAAATAAAGAAATTGCCCATAAATTAATTAATAAACAAATAAAAATAAAAATAGCATTACTAGGGTACCTTGTGACAATGTGACTGTTAAATTATATACATATTAACTAAGCAGTAGAAAAAAACTTGGGTTGTTAGTAATTACTTTTGATGACCTCGTAATCGATACATGTTGGGAGGAGGGGGACTCTTTGATCAAACCATACACCTTGTAGGACAAATATGTTTTTCAACGATGTTAATAATTATCTTCAGATTTAATTAGAAAAGTCTCAGTTAGTGATAAGTTTTTGAGACTCATAGAATCGACACATTTGATCCCTGCTACCCCTGTTAGCTACCACAATCGATAATTGTTGTAAGCGGAAAAGTTGGACGTCTCATTAAAATGAAGCTACTCACGAAAAATTAGCTTGATAGTAATAAACAGAAAAATCTCTATCAGGGATCCCTGACTATATCTGAAAAGTCACATAAAAATGGCAAACAGAAGTTAAACAGTGTCAGAAAGGCATCCTCAAAGTTCACGAAATTTTTGTTTGACTAAATAGCTTCGTGAAAAATGGTAATCAAACTTTTTCGTCAAGGTGAGAAAACTTTTCGTCAAAATAATGAAATTTTTGTGAGTTTTGAGCATGATTTTTTGTACATAGAAAAATGTTCTTCTTATAGAATATTTTCATTATGTGTAAACGTTGCTCGCACTCTGCGAAAATAATAAATTGTCGAATTTTTGCACTATGTATTGTTTTTCGACCGCGGAGTATGTATTTATGCACTTATTTACGAGGATGGGTCAATAAACAGATTAGGAGTAGAATTGAGTCAATTGTTCTTCAATAAAAAGCTCGATATCTTTGTTAATTGTTAATTTCTGAAGCCTAGCATTTGAAGTAAACGCTATCATGTTCTACTGTCACATCGATCTTTCAAAATAATCTTTATTTCCACAGCAATAATTACATTTTTTAATGATTATTAGAGTGAAAATATAATTTGTCATAATCACTATAATGAATTATATTGCTGTCATAGTGTCAATCTGCTTGCAGTGCTCTGATTCAACGAATTTTCCCTTTTAGCACGACAAATGTTTTGTTATTCCTGAAAATGTGCTCTATGCAGTATGTTAAAAACACAGTAAAGCTTCTAGTAGGATCGCTTACGACTTAATCGCTAGTATCTGTAACTTTAAAGCAGAAGTTGCACCTTATTTTGCATATAAATATGCCTGGTGTCAATTATACATAGAAAAAGCAAAGCTGAAAGAAAATATAATTTGTACATTTTTTAAAGAATTTTTCTAATTAAACTGACCCATTTTACCCCACCTGACCCTATTTCAAATTAGCTAGTACAATGAAGACTTGTTCATTTGTTAATAGTCGCATTGCTTTAACTTTGTTGCTCTTGAGCAGAAATTATTTATTTACTCCGTAATCCTACTGAACTCTCGTTTTTATTCAAAAATTTTAGTAAGTGTTTTTTTTTTTTCATAAAGCCATTCGGTAAGAGCTTATTAATTCAGTAATCAAGACAATGATTATATATATGCTCACTTCTTCCAGTCATTATTTACTACCTAATTTAATTCAAATCTTGCAAAAATAGCTCAAGTAACCAAAAACTGCATTTATTTTTGCATTAAAAATAAAGTTTAAAAAAAGTTTTACTTTTTTTGCTGGGGGAAAGGGAGTATCATAAATTGTTTTAATTTCATGAAGCAAGCCGATTAGAAAAGAAAAGGATTAACCGAATAGCTAATAGTGCAGAAAAAAACCACAACCGAATGCGAACTTTTTAAGTCCAAGTTAATTAAAATGCATAATCTTCCCAACTGTTCCTGCTTCTGGTATCTCTGCGGATTACATCTCGAGAAAAAAAATTATTCATTTGTTGATTACGCGGCTTTTACTTTTCCGTAAAATTCTAATTCCCTATTCTCAAGATTTTGATACTTTCAGGGCTTTTTCTTCCTCAGTCTTTTACTATGTTTCCTACCTGAATTGCGATGTGACAATTTTGTTTTATCTGTTGATTCTTGTCTTTAAATAAAAGACCTTAAGGTGGAAAAAAAATAATATATTGCTCAAGATAGTAACAATTTGAACGTAGTTTACTCAAAACTAAATGATCTTTTATTTTTGTTACGTTGTCATATTTGGAAAAAATAATAGAACAAATGAAGAATGAAAAACCTGTGGTCAAACTCCTTTGCACTTTTTATTTTCTAATTCACCTCATTTTCTTTTCTTTTGTTACAAGTAGCATTCTATGAAATTATTTTTTCTAAATGTGTGTGTGTGTGTGTGTGTGTGTGTGTGTGTGTGTGTATGTGTGTGTGTGTGTGTGTGTGTGTGTGTGTGTGTGTGTGTGTGTGTGTGTTATATATATATAAAAAACTTGGTTTCTTTACAAGCGAAAGTTAAAGGAAATTCATGTTGACGTAAAACTCTTACTGTGTACAGTACGTGATGAAAAAGTTTCTTGTAAATTACGAATAAATAATGAATTTGATTTGTATAGCATCCAATGGTTTTTGTTTTCGCTTAAGAAATATATAAACTATGCCCTGTGGCGACTAAAATATTTTTCTCCGATCAAGTTGCTTTTCCATAAAAAGTTATTAGTGGATCAAAGATATATTATGAAGCGACTGCTAAAAACCAACGAACGACCAAGCGCCTGCTCGGAAGCATACATAAACAGGACATATTTTACACAGAAAAAAGCATAAAATGATTGAAATAAACTTTATATGTACAGAAACAGGCAATAATATTTCTATTTAAGTTTTTAGGCGGGAGATTTGAAGTCTTCTATTTGAGTGCTGAGTAAAAACATTATTTTATAGAGATTCTTGTGAGTAGTTGGATGATGCAGAATATGAACTATATTTCTAGATAAAGGTTGGAGTTATATGTGCAGCGGGAAGAGCTAGTTAACGGACAATTGAATAAGTAATGTTCTGGAGTCCCAAGTTACCTGCAACCACATAATGGTGAGTTAATTATCTTGAATATGTGTAGATATGAAGGAAACGGATCGTGTGAGCTAAGAAATTGAACTTCCATCTGAAGTTTGTAGCGTGGTTTTAGCTTGATAAAATAGTGTTAGTAACGAACAGTAGATAATAATAATAATAGTTAAATACTCAGTTGGTATTAGTAAGAAAAATCTACAATTGAGTTTCTGAGGTTCGCCATAACGATCGCGTTTAAAATGCATTAAGTAAATTAACTTTGCTGATATCAGAACAAATGTTTGCTGTGACTGAGAGTTAACTGGATTCCTTACGGAGAAGCGTTTTAAATGACATTTGTTGTGCAAGAGTTCAGTTGGTATCATGAAAAATTTCACAATAACTGACAGTTTGCTGCGTTTGTTATTGTAACGTAAGTAAAATCATATTGGTTAAGAGCTTCGTTGGTATCATGGAAAGTTTTAGGATAACTGAGAATTTAAGAGCTCGTTATAGTGAAGCGATTGAAAAAACGCGAAATATGAATTGATATCAGAAAAAAAAGTTTTTTAATAACTAGGCATATTAGGTTTATCAGTTATAGATAATAGTTTAAAATGCATTTGTTAAATGAAAACTTGTTTAATATGAGCATAAATATTTGCTATGATTGAGATTGAGATTCTATTGGTATCAGTGAGAAAAATTCCCTACAGCTGGTTGAAAGTTTACGAAGTTCATTATGGGCGAAACTTTTTAAGTAACTTTAGTTGAATTGGATCTCAACTAGTGTGAAAATGTTTCACTGTAATGTAGAGTTTACTGAGTTCATTATAGCGAAGGATTTAAAATAATAGTACTTAAATATGCGCACAAGTGGTGTCTGTAAGAAAAGTTCACCACAACTGACTGATAGATTACTGAGTTCATTATAGCAAAACTTTTTAAGCTCTTTAAATACCTTTTGTTAAGTAAGGGCTTAGCTAGAAAGAAAAGGTTTTACTGTAATAGAGAGTTTACTGAGTTCGTTATGACGAAGCGTTTAAAACAACAACAGTTAAATATCTGCTTAATTGATATCAATGAGAGAGGTTGGATGCAAATGAGTGATGGTTTTATGAGTTCATTGTAGCAAAACAGTCAAAACAACATAGTTAATTAGGGTGAAAAAGTTTTTTTGTCACTCAGAGTTTACTGAATTCATTATAGCGAAGAATTTGAAATAACATAATTTAAATATGAGTATGATGGGTATCTGTGAGAAAGGTTCACTACAACTGACTGACAGTTTGCTGAGTTCATTACAGCAAAACTTTTTAGATAAATTTAGTTAAATAAGGGTTCAATGAGGGTAAAACGTTTTACTGTAAAGGGCAGTTTACCGAACTCATTATAGTGAAGCGGTTTAAAACAACAGCCGTTAAACATGAGCTAAACTGTTTTCAGTGAGAAAAGTTCACTACAACTGACTGACAGTTTGCTGAGATCATTTTTTCGAAATATTTTAAAGTAACATTAGTTAAATAACAGCTCAATTTGTGTAAAAATGGTTTTTCTACAACTCAGAATTTACTGGATTCGTTGTAGCTATACGTTCATGCCTTCACTGTAAAAAATGAATGTTGTTTTTACAGTAAAATACACCTTATTTTCTAGTAAGAAACTGTAAACATTTCTCATTTTACAATAATAAACTAAAATTTCTACTTTCACAGTACTAAATTGTAACATTGCTAATTTTGCAGTACTAAACTGAAAAAACTGCTAATTTTACACTTTATTACCGTGCATTTTACAGTTTTAAACTGGAACCTCTGCTGTCAGTATTACACTGCTGTTTTTACAGTATAAAACAGCTAAATTTTACGACAATGAACTGTAAAATTTCTAACTTCACAGAAAGAAACTAAAATTGCTATCTTTACAGTTCATTGCTGTGCATTTTAGAGTTTTAAATTTTAACCTCAGCCGCCAGTATTATACTGGCGGCTATACTGGCGCCAGTATTATACTTCATTTTTTAGTGATATTAAACATTTCAAAAGTACTTGACTTAGTTTCAGCACTTAAAAGAACATGTGTCCATTCGCTTTCGTTTCTCTCAAACTTCTGCCGCGACCCGCACGAGGGAGGACGGGGGTGGAATGGCGGGAAGAGGGGGTGGACCGCGCCACCTCCCCAGCGAGGCAAACAGACGATCAGTACCGCGGCCGGCGCGAGGCTGACACGCATGTGGCCTTCCGCTTCGCCTCTGCTTCTGTGGCTGCTCTTCGTGGCCGCTGGATGCCTTTATCAAGGTAAGGACTTCTCTCACGATAGCTCCTGCTTGTCGATTCTGGTCTCCAATTTCTTTGTTTTGCTTCGCTGAGGGGTTGTTTTTTTTTTTTTTTTTTTTAAATCTTTTACGAGTTATTTTAATATAAAATATAGACTTACATGTTATTCGCTCAAAATAGCAGGTGTTTTTGTGCTTGCAAATTATTTTTAACTGAATAGTTAAAAAGAAAATAGTGACACCATTAAATAAATCGGAATGGGAAAGTGTTTATTGTCCCCCCTCGTCTATTTTGGTCTCCAAGAAGATGTCTTTGTTTTGTGTAGCGTTTGTTTAGATTCGCTGAGGGGTAGGTTTTTTTTTCTTTAAATCTTTTATGAGTCATTTAAATATAAAATGTAGAGTTACATGTTATTCGCTCAAAATAGCAGGTGTTTTTGAGCTCGCAAATTATTTGTCTTTGTTTTGTGAAGCGTTTGTTTAAGTTCGCTGAGGGGTAGTTTTTAATGCGCTTTTATTAGTTTCACATGTGGGTTTATCTGTTTGTATTTTGTATGTATCTAACTCAGAATTAAAGATAAAATTCACGTTCTTTGCAAATATAAGAGTAATATATTTAATACTGTTGTTAATACTAAAGGCTAAACTATATTACATGTTAATGTATTATAAGTTCATGTAAACTTAGCGGATATTCAACAGTTTTGAAAATCAGGGGGAAATCGGAATATCATGTAAAATATTTTGATTAACTTTAAAAGCGTATTTTTTAGTTTTCTTAAACTAAATTAAATTTCTTTTAATGTTTTATGCATCATTGAAATATAAAATATAGAACTACATGTTATTCGCTCAAAATAGCAGGTGTTTTTGTTCTTGCAAATTATTTTTAACTAAATAGCTAAAAAAAACTGACACCATTCCATGAAACGGAATAGGATATTGGAAGTAATTTCTTCAATTGGTTTGTTCCAAAAATATGACTTGTGCTTACAAACTGTTTTTAACTGAATGAATTATAAATAGTGAAACATTCACGTTACGGAATGGAATATTTGGAGCAATTTTTCCAGTATATTTGTTTCATAAATATATCATATTGTAGTTAGCATGAATAAAGATGTGTCATAAGAATAAAATCGTCGTTTAAAAGCAAAAGCAGGATGGATACCTCACTGTTATACCTGGGATTAGATGCCGTACTGTTGCTCTGAGGAGACGATATAGCAATTTTAAAGTTAAGAATTTCAAAGAAAATAAGTGAATTGTTGTCAATACTTTGAAACGCTCTAAATCGAATGCGGCTCATATAATAAGAGCCGCAAGGGTCATACTAAGGAGTTCGCACACGATATCTTCCGCGCAATATCAGGCATTGAGGAAAATTTCTTTATTCTATGTAACATTTATAGTGTTGTGTCGAGAGGTACTTTTGTATATTTTTTACGAGCGATTCAAATATAAAATATCGAGTTTTACATTAATCTATTAAACCAGCAGTCGTTTTTATGCTTGCAAAGATCTTTTGACTAAATAAGTAAAACAGTGGGGCTTTTCTGTGTGCGGGAACTGAAGATTTTAAGTAATTTTTCCATTTTTTTTTCTATTTTGTTTTTTTTTTTAATATATACAAATGCAAACAAATCGTTGACAGGATTTCTTTTGTTGGTGGCAACATTAAAGATATGTCACAAGAAGTACATAGAAGGTTAAAAAGTTAATAATTTTAAAGAAAATAAGTAAATTGTACTCCGGGCAAGAAAAATTGAGGTGTCCTGAGGAATCTCTGGGTCAGGCTCTGCATGCATATGCATAAATGAGCAAGTGAAAAGAAAAAGGATGAAGGTAGACATACCGAAGTTTGGCGTGAAACAAGTCTTACGCTTCATGATTAATAAATTTGACAAATTTTATTGAATATTTCAAAATTATGTTATTGATAATGCTATGTTGGGCAAACGTTTTTGATTATTTCTTTTGCAACGAATCTTTAAATAAACGTATTGACACGCTGCCTGGAAAACTGAAACGATCTGTCAACCAATTGCAAAGTGATGTTTGCTTCAAACGGACTGTGTATTGGTGACTATTCATTTTTAAACCTAAGGCATTCCCCGAGACCGGCAATCATTCTTTTATGTGGCACCACTATCGGCGAGGGAGATTGCCACGCCAATTTCGACGCAAAATTTCCCTACTGGATGGAGCAACTGGGCTCAATTCGATGTGAAACTGCACTAGGATTTCAATTTTGCCGAGAGATACCGTCCCAAGTAGCACACTTTGTTTTTCAAAGGTTGTAAAATGGTTATTAACGTTGTGACAACCGCTTAAAAACGTTTAAAGGTTATTTGTGCTACCTGGGGTATGGCATTCGAGAACTCGAGGGATCATTTACATGGCGCATAATCATACGATATGAACGCTGTCTATTTTCTGCATCTTGATAAGGTGCAGATTGGACCCAGGTTTGATTCTGCACCTTTGGGCGTAAGAGGTCGGTGTTTTAACTACTACACCACTCTGTCAGCAATTAGTAACGTCATAAAACGGGGATTAAGCGTTTCAGTATAACTTAGGGAGGGGGGGGGGGGAGAAACAGAGGTGAGATTATTTTTAAATTTTTAGTTTTGCAAGTTACATTCCTTCCCAAGTAGCACACTTCATTTTTTAAAGGTTGTAAAATGGTTATTAACATCGTAACAACCGCTTAAAAACGTTTATAAAAGGTTTAAAGGTTATTTGTGCTACCTGGGTTCACTCACTGCCTCATACACGAGGCTCCCCCTGGCCTTTGGAAATCAACATATTTTCATATAAGTGGGCGTGTTTTTTTTTTCGATGAAATTGCATTGTGTTTGCACCCTCCTCCCCCCCCCCCGGAAAAACTTGAAATGACGGGCCTAGGTGGAATTCTAATGTTTGCCAGCTGGTGTTAGATACTAAGGACTAGTGGACGCATACAATTTTTGTCTGAATGATATGTCTGTCGGCTCATTTCGGTTGGAGAGGACTATACTGTCGTGATAAGCAAAAAAATAATCTGCATTTTTTTTTTTTTTTTTTTCAAAATTCGGTTATCGCCACCAGGTGGCTCTTTGTGACGTATTTTATCCAAATACAAAATTACTAGGTGACCCGTGCGGAAATCCGCAAAAAAAAAAAAAGCTCTAAACTTAAAATTTAATACGACAATTTTTATTGGCTTCATTTGCACAACATCGCCATCTACTGCCGTCGTTCTGACAACTTTTCAAAGAGATCAAAGACACGTTCACTTTTACAACTGCTACAAAAGTGATACCCTATATTAAAATCAAATACCCAAGGCTACTACTAAACTAAATACTAACGTTATCGCAAAACTACCATAGTATTTTGAAACAATAAAAGTTACAATTAAGGTTTACCGAGCTAAACCTTGGCTTGAAATGTCGCATTTAAAATTGATTTGAACAACAATGTAACGATTTTGACAGTTGAGCAAAAAATTTAACTTTTTCAAACTTCAATCGCTTATAAGTCGCTTAAACGTGGATTTTCGAGATTCTCGTTACGCGGCGCTAGCGGAGAAACGTTCTAAAGAACGCATTTTTTTTAATCTTTCGAATGAAATAAAAATGGAGACGATACGACAATTATTTCGCTAGATAGAGTCAATTTTATGCCCAAAAATTGATGTTCGAATAAAAAACGAACCGACACTTTTTAGAGGGTGGGTCTAATTTTCGTCAATAGCCCGCGGGATAAGCTTCAAAATCATAAATTTTCTTGCAATTCGATAAAGAAATAAGCGAGTTTCGACCGGGTATAGGATTCGGCTTAGAGAAATAATATATGGAGATATGGTCATTTGAGAACGGGAAATATTGTTAAAAAAAATTCTGAAAAAGTTTCATCTGAATGAAATACATGGTGGCGCAAAACTTTAAAGAGGTTTATCTCAGTTTGAGTTCGACTGCAGATACCACTTTTGTGCTGAGAACGGCATTATAGCCCCCTATCCTTCTCTAGAATACGCTCAAACAAAAACGTGTTTCACAGTCGCACATTTATTTAGTTTGCGTAAAAGAACGTCCGTTAGAAGCGAGAAGAGAGATCGGAGGAGTAGAATCAGCAGCAAAGATAAAAGTTTAACCTATATCAAATTGAACTTTTGATTTTCTAACATACTTAAGTTCAGATCTTCTGTTTAGGTGAAGGAATATCTTGTAACCCCGAAACACGTTTATGCAGTAATTTCATATGCTCCTTTATTAGCTCAGTTTTTTTTCAACTTCTTAATTGATTCGTAGTTTTCAAAAAGTCAGTAGCTTTTCCAAACAAAATTAGTTCTTCGCTCATTTGCTTATTCATTTCGTATCATCAAAACATATGTATGCTTACGTCTAAGGAAAGCCAAAAGAATTTTTTTTAGCGCGTTTGAATCATTTCATGTGTTGGAAAAATCTCATAACGCTTGCCATTCCGAGTGTCAAAGTTAAAAAATTATATTTACTGTGTCTCGGTGTTTCATTTAATTTCCATAAATATATTTTTATGTCTCCATGTTCCTTTTTTTAGTAATCAGAAACTATCATCGCTATTTGTAAATTGACAGCTGTGTTTCACACCACTTTTCTATCAATATATTACTCTCTATAGTGTTTTACATTTATGCATTACTTAATTTAATAATAGTCTGCGCTGTATATTCCTTTTTTGAAATGGCAACGCAGAACGATTGTGGATGAAACGGCTAAATAAACGTAAATGTTATCTTTCGCTTCCTTATAAGCAGACAATTTCAATTTATATTTTGCGTAAACTGTAACTAAAATATTTTTTTAAAGAATGATCAATGGCATTTTATTTAGTAAAGATTTTTTTTTTAATCTGAGGATTCAGAGTAGAAAAAACAGGATTTTTTTATTTATGTCTGCATGTTGTTTTCAGCGTATAAAATTTTGTTCTCGTGTAGTATAAGTTGCTTAAATTGTGTATCACATTTTAATTTTGAAAAAAAAAGTTTCCTTTGACTCTAAGCTATTTAGTAGTGAAGAATAATTTCAATCTTCATGGTGTTTCCTTTTTTTATCGGAAAAACCATTTCTAAATATCTTCGCAATTCCCCTCTCCTCCCCTGTTGCCATGGTTCTTATACATCCAGTGTCCTTCTCAATTACAATGAAATATCTTTTATCTATATATAAGAAACTTTTTTTTATCTCCGTATCTGAGACATTTTATCTGTCAAAAGTAGTTTCTTCGCGGATCTGATACTTAATGTGTTGAAAATGCTTTAGTTATAGCTATCCCACATTTTATTTGAAGCAAGCACTTTCTGTATATGCTATTTCAATTGCATCAAGGTATTTTTTAAAGCGGTATCAAGTTTTAGAATATGCACTTTTTTAGCCTATTAAATCTACAGTTTTAAATGTAGAATTTTTGTCTGGAATTATATTAATTACTCCAACAATAGGCACGCTACAAGTTATTGTAATGTTTACAAGCACATGCAACTTTCACTTATGCCGTTTTACCTACTGCCACTGACGATGGAACACGTTAAGAGAAACATTAAAAATATAATGCATAGTAGACAGTCTGCAAAAAAATGTGGGGGGGGGATGTGGGGGGGGGGGTGAAACGATATTTGATCTATTAAAATTGCTGGTCCATATACTATAAAGGTATCTTATTAATGATGACGCTATCAATAGTAAAGGGAAAGCCCACAAAGTAGTGTAGTGGTTAAGACGCTAGTCTAAGAATTATGTGGCATGTAAAAGAACCGTTGAGTATTTGTTTGGCTTTGAATAGCTCTTAGCAAAATTAAATTCATAGAGCATTTTTGCATCGAATAGAGCCCAGATGCCTCCTTCTAGTAGGGAATTTGGGAGTCCAAATTCTCCAAAGGGCAATGCCCTTCTCCGATTATGGTGCCATATGAAACAAAGATTGCTGGTCTCGGGGAATCTACAAGGTTTGCAAGTAGGTGGTAGTCATAGTCAATACTGTCTGGTTTTCTCAGCTAAAACCTTCCGCGTATTTACGCACGCGTCAGGTCTTCTCTGATCTTGCCCTAAAGGGGATGATAGGTAAGATAACAATAACGAGAAGAATAATAAGAAGCATTTTGAGCCGTATCAAGCAATGTAGAATGATGCTAATTTCAAATACGTAGTTTAGTTGACTATGTCAAAAGGATAGCAAATGCAAGTTTTAAATTAAAAACTTCGGAAAGTTACCATCTACAACCCGTCGTCCCTATTTCAGTTTAATGGTTCACGAGTGCTAAGCGCGGTTTTCACGGACGGACAGTACTCAGTCACATTACAAACAAGCAGACTGAAGGGAAAAAATGCTTCAGTGTCCGCAAAAACAAGTGTATCACAATTCGTTAAATGTTAAACTAAGGGCCGAATTCAAGTGAAACACCACTGCAATCGCTTCGAGGCGATCGCAATTGCAATCGCTACTGGAAGTTGAATTACGATAGAATAGCCATCTCGTAGCGATTGTAACGCTTCACTTGAATCCAAATTTGGGAATTTGCGATTGCATTGGTGAGTTGCGATCGTCCGTGTTTCACTTGATTCCGGCCTAAAGCTGTTTCTTCGATCAATGGTTTGGTTCAAATAAACTACGAGAGACGCGGCAATTTTTTGCTAATGGTGGCTGAAAGCGGTAAACCGAGACCAACCCACTAAATTAGGATTCTGTCTGTCCAATGAAATATTACCTTCCCCGTGCAAAATATAAATGTTTCTCCTCTTTGGCTGATTTTTTAAATCACCGCAAGATGGCGTGTTGAAGCAGCAGAACTGCGAATTAACAACACCTAAAAATAAGGCATTTATCGCTTTCTGAAAATTGTAAGATAGTGATATGTCAATAAAGAAAGCAAAAAATTAGAGATATTATGAAAATAATGGAATATGCAGGAATATGCATGTCAGGAGTTTCTAAAATTTTATGAAAGAGCTTGAAAATGGCACGTATATAGCAAATCCAATGCTGTACCCTACGCAATTGCTTACACAATTGGTATTTTATTAAACTGAAATTACAGGTGATTTTTTTTCTCTGCATTTAGCTGAGATCTAATAATAGAATTATTTTTAAAAAATAACTAAAAACTCGTTTTCACAGTATCTAGTATAAACTGAAATTTCTCAAAAATATATATTTTGTTACAGGGAAAGACTCATTTATGGATGTAAAACATATGATTTATTATTAACCTTTTTCTCGCAGATATTTATCAACTTCCACGAACCACTTGGATTACTTTAGAGAAAAAATCATAATTTTTTATCTATCCTATGAGATGAGATTGTACGATTTTCTCAACAATTTTTTTCAGTGTTTTTTTTTTTTCGTTTAACAACTAAGGATTGAATTGTCAAAAGCATTTTTGATGTATCGACACTTTTAATGCACAAATAATTTTCTAAATATCTTTGTTGCGTTTGTATTTTTAAGAAAGGTTATATTCATGAATCCACTTTTAATTATTACTACTGTTAAACCTTTTGGTTCTTTTTAAATTAAAATTTGCTTTTCTACTTGTCTTGCTATGAAAGACAATCATTAAAGCACTGTATTTTTTTAATCATTATATCAGGAGGTTATCGCTTCCTGCACAATTTCGTTTAATACTGTTTGGATAGCAAGGTAATTTGAATGCGTCACTTTTATTCATCATATACTACTTGCAATCCCAAAGTCTAGCAGATGTCAACTGTAGTATGCTCATAATAGATATTTGTTGGCTTTGAAATTTCACCCAAATGTGAGATTTGTCAGAATAGAACAAATTTAAGCAAAAAAAAAAAAATCAACGTGAAAATAAGGTTTATTTATTTTATTTATTTATGTATTTAATCCATTTTTTTAATAATATGATCCGAAATACTACCCAAAGAAATGGTTCACAAATCCTAAGCCATTTTTTTAATGTTTTATCTATTTATTTTTCTTTCGTATTTGCAAGTTATGACATGCATATTGCATAATTAATGCGAAATATACCGAAAAACAAATGGAAAATAAACATGAAATACGTTTTTATTTTCAAAATCCGCCGTATGTAATAAATTGATGCAAAGTAACATATACTTACTACATAATACATGCTTAATGCTTAAAAAAGTGGTATTTTTATTTACGAGAGTAAAGCGAATGTTATTAGTGTGTAATTTGTAGACTTTCTTTTCTTTTCTTTTAGAGGTTTTTTCTTAACAGTATCGTAAATATTCGAATACTTTATTCTATCAATAGACAAACATTCTTTTTTTTTCTTTTGAATTTTCGATATCTTCTTTAAATTTTTCCTTAACTAAAACAGACAATAATAATGATAATTTAATCCGTCGTGCTCAACTTTTCAGTAGTAATTCTCTTTTAATACTCAAAAGCCTTTTTTCTATGTAAAAAAAGCACTTTTAATGCTCAATTTTCTAACGCATCTTGCATTGTTTTGAGTCTTTGATCTTGTACTTTTGTCCTCGTAGAATATAAAATTTGAATTTTGATGCTTTCGGAGCTATTTATTTATTTTTGCCTTAAAATTTCACTTTTATTAATAGATATTCATGATCTCTCATTAATAACTGAAAGTATAAAAAAAATTCGTGTCTGTGCGATAATATCAGAAGACATAATCTTGCGTATTTTCTTTTATCTTCTATATTTATAAAGAAACGCGCAACAGAAAAAAATAATGAAGAAGATCGTGAGATATGGATAAATATTTCAATGTGTCGGTATCATTTATAGTAATTATTATTATCTGTGTACGTAATTGTCCTACTTAAACCGAAAACAAGGATTTATATATTTCGGTTGATTACTGAAATGTTTACTTCTGTTCAGGACAAATCGCACCCTTGCTACAAAAGTGCCACAACTCAAAAAACTACGTTTTCCAGGAATTGCAAAAAACTGTTCCCGGGCTGACTCGGCACATTTTAGTATTTTTGAATTTCTCTATATGAAGACCGATACATCTCAAACTATGATCGTTAGTTACGCACGTTAGACAACTCAAGATGTGGCATTTCAGTGGAAGGGGTCCTATGCATCTTGATAACAACAAAACGCCATAACTGCCCTTTGGCGGCTAATTTTTCAATGCAACTTCTGGCTCTTTTGAAGATTAGTAGAGACGTGTAAACTACGTCTAATGACGGTCATAACTCAAAAATTACAATTTTTGAGTTGTGGCACTTTTGTAGCAAGGGTGCGAAATGATGAACACTCCACAAAGAGTATCACGCTACTAAATCTACAATCTGCCCACGTTGCCTATGGAATTGGCAAGCGTCCAGGTAAAGAAACTCTATCTGAACAAAGAGGAGCAATAATTGATACGCTCTCGTTTCGTTCATTTCAATGTGACTTTGCTTAATTTTGTGGGGATAACTGGCATCTCTGCAAACTTGTAGATGCGTCCATTTCGGTCTGTAAAAGGCATGTTCGCCTTCTCATCTCATCGGTGGTCAAGCTTACATATTTATTTATCAGAAGTATTTCCATACATAAGCTCTTTTAACGTTATTTTATTTGCTTTTATTTGTTAAGCCCAACGGTGTTTTTATATTTCTCATTGCTTCTACCTATTTCTGTTTGAAACGAAATGAATTCGAGTAGCGTTGTTAGAGATCTTTGGTACAACTAGTGACAGTACTTGTATTACTTTCATTTTTCGGCATACATGGAACTGGAATTTTTTATACAAAACTTTTTTCTGCATCTTTTAGCTTTAGAAAAGAGTATCAATGATGTACAAGATAACATAAAGGAAGACGATGTAACTCTTCATTATTTAAGGTTCAAAAAATTAACTTAAACTTTCCCTTACTTTTGAAAATAATAACAGAAAGATAATATATAGCATTTGAAAGTTATTTAGCTACCAAAAGATGTGGTTGATGATCAAAATACGATTATGACTTCCAAAAAAACAACAAACTAAGAACAAAAGAAAGAATCGATGAAACTAGTTGTTGGATGATCAATTATTTAAGTGATCACTTAGTTGCTAATGATAGTACGTTAAAACAAGTAATGTCCTTATCACTTTGATAAATTTGATTTCTTCTCTGAGGGTGAACATTTACTTCTTCCCAACACCAAAGTTAATGCAGAGAAAATTTGCTTTTCCGTGCTTTGGAAAACATAATCGATGACAATGCCTCGATAGGAGAATCGATTAGTGTCATAATCAGAGTTAAGAAGTTTAGTTCATTTAAAGCGAGAAAAAAGTCATATTTCATTATTTTTATGTCTTGAGTGTTTTT
The DNA here is from genome assembly GCA_038373865.1 of Uloborus plumipes. Classification (NCBI taxonomy): domain Eukaryota; kingdom Metazoa; phylum Arthropoda; class Arachnida; order Araneae; family Uloboridae; genus Uloborus; species Uloborus plumipes. The sequence goes on from JAXGGA010011091.1 coordinate 34,506, forward strand.
TTTTTTTTTCCTTTCTCTTTTTCCACTTCTAATAGGAGATTTTTTTTAAGTAAGTGGTTTTGAAGATACAAGTTAAAGTATAACTCGTGTGAGATGTGATTGAAGAGATGTAAATTTGAACTGAGTAAAGACAGTTCATGCAAAAAAGAAAGGAGTAAAGTAATCGAAAAAAATTCAAATGTTATTGAATTCATAAATGTGTGTGTTACATTTTTTTTCATTCTTATGCTGCTAAAATTTTAACCACTCTCCGAGATTTTTAATGATTGTCAAAATATTTAGTTTTAAAGTATCAATTGTTGTTTCTTGAGTAACATATAGCACTTTTATGACTGTAAAATAATTATTTAAAACCAATCCGCAAACTCTTGAGAGAGAACTAAACTATTTCAATTATGACAAACACTATTCTTCTGGAAATTAAAAACTAATTGTCACCAAGTAATTAAAAAAATATTAAGTTCATAACTTGCACCCAGTTTCTAATTTCAGCTTGTAAAAATTTTACCCAATGATGCTCTTGTCAAAATTGCAGCAGTTTAAAAAATATTTAGCATAGTATTTGAATTTAAAATTAAATTAAACCTAAAAATTACAAATATGAACTGAGAAAAGCTTGAAATGATAGTAAAACATTTAAATGATAGTTTAATTATTTCTCAAAGTCAGTGTAAAACTACTACAACTGCACTAATTTGGAGATTTGAAAAAAGTTGTATGATTTGAAATGAAACAAAAGTTCTTTGGATGTTCTGAGAGCAAAACTGCCAGTAAGACAACTCACGGTACTTTTTTACCTTGTTTTTTTTTTTTTTTTTTTCAAAAATATATATTTAACACGTTTATCTCTTTACAGCTTTATTTCTAAATATTTAATTTCCAGATAACTATAATTTCAATATTGTTTTTTTTCCAATATAATTGGTTGGTTAATTACCAGTTGAATTTATTACTAGATTGACATTTATATCCATTTTATCACTAACACTTAATTGTGTAGAGCTGTAGGATAGATAAATGCTTCGTTCCAATAATATTTTCAAGAAAACTGACTTAAAAACAAGTAACCTGTTTTCCGAGAAAAATTGATTGTTTTAACAAGAGATTGCGTGTTTGAAAACACGAGACGAATTCCGAGTACTGCCGTAATTCTTTTTAAAAATTAGCTTTAAAGCAAGCATGACTTTCAGACACGGGAAAAATAATTTTCTGTTTTCTAAAATGTTATTGATTAGGTCATTACGTACAATAAATATTAAAGATTTTTCAATTATCTGTGTGTTTTTTACATTTAATTTCTCAAATGTTATTTATCGTTGTTATCGTTTCTAACACAAATTATTACAAGATAACACTTGTTGTTTTATTTCATTGCTCATTTTTTTTAAAAACTTTCTTTCTATAAAATGCGGATTTTTTAAAGACCGTATTAATGAAAAATAAGGTCAAAACACATTGAAGAGTTTTTAAAAACCTTTTTTGTGCATGTCTTTATCATAATAGATATCTTAAATTCACTGTTAAAAATAAAGTCAATCCCGCTATAGCGAACCCGGGATGTAATGATCCCGTGGTAAAAGGAACCTTATGAGTTGTCCCTACTGAAGCAATGTTTCGTTAATGTATTTTCAAGGGCTTGTAAACGTTACAGAATCGGGATTAAAATGTTCAAACCACTAGTCTCAGCTACGTTCCTGACCAATTGTTGCACAGGCAAACACCGTTTTCTGCAAGAGCTACCAGTTTTTCAACAGAACCTCAAGATCAAAAAACACATTACTCGTTTCTTGTTCCTCTGATAATATTGTGAACACCATACTAACCATCACTAAATTTTGCAAGCAAAAAAAGTTATGTAAAGGGTTAAGTAGGGCTATAGCGCGATAAAAATGAGTCTGTCTGAGTGAAGCCTTCCACTGTTATCAATTGAATCGGCAGTTTGAAGAAGGAAACGAAGACCGAAATTTCAAAATTGGGTTTTTTCGTGATTGTATATCTCCTATTGTAGATAGACATGTTAGTTAGAAGAAAAGAACTAAAACCAACCTCCAATACTGATTAACGCAGCATTGAAATCTATGTGAGTTGTAAGAAGGAAACAAGTCCGGTCTTTGTTCCCTTCTTCCAACTAATTACACAAACCTGTGGCTAGGGAGCAGCACTGTTGACATGAATCTTTATCACTCGGTTGGATAACAAATTCTATCATAACCTACCTATTTTGTTTTGATAAAAAATTCAGTTTTGAAATTTCTTAGTGAAAGTTCTCAAATATGGTCATCCAGCAGCTCTAACTTTGAGTTTGATATAAGTCCTGAAATCAAAGAACTGCACGTATTCAGTGATGCATGTGGTGGGCAAAATCGAAACAACACTATGGTGAGATTTTTTCTATCATCGGTTAGTGTTGGAAGATTCAGAAAAATCCATCATTACTTCCCTGTCAGAGGGCATTCATTCCTCCAATGTGATAGGAATTTCGGAGTGGTCAAAAGGCTCATAAGAAGACAAGATCTGATTTATGTTCCTGATCAGTATATTGATCTCATTCGAACAGCAAAGAAAGATGGTTTCCTTGTTGAACAAGTCTCTGGGTCACTTGTTTTGAACTTCAAAAATTAGTGGCCCAAATTCTACAAAAAAAAAAGAAAAAAAAAAAAAAAAAAAAAAAAAAAAAAAAAAAAAAAACGTGCACGTCTACAGACAAAGCTATGGTCTTCAAGACATCAACTTTCAGACATTTGGAATATTCTTCACCCTCAGGATAAGTTATAGCTGCGAAATTCATCGACGGCCTCTGCAAACGTTCCTTCAAGTTGGAAGAACCTAATGCTGGTAACATTCACTTGAATACACTCCGATGAACTCCGATGAATCCATTGAAAATGAAAGATGTTGCAACAATAATTCAATACATACCGGACCAATACAAAGCATTCTATGAAACAGTCCTTACTTGGCCATCTCTTGGTGGCAATGCTGATGAAAATGATGATGAGTTGGATTATTAAAACTTCTTGTGTGAGGAGTTATCTGTGTGAGGAGTAACTAAAGCTTATCATTTAATAAACATATTTTTATTATTTTGTTGTCCTAATCATTTTTTTTTAATTTTGTTACAATAATCTTTCATTAAACAAGGACTTTTTCAAACAAACATCATACATGTAAGCTGTTTTACTTGAAAATTCATATACCATCGCATTAGTTTGAAGAAGGGAACAAATCCAACGACTTTGATGGCCCATAAATCCTTACATACAATAGATAAACTCAAAATGTAAAATACATCCAATTACTTTAAAGGTAAATAATGCTACAAATGAATCAGAAAAAAATAAAAAAATAATTCAGTGTTTTAGGTTTTTTTCGATTTCCCAAAAAACTACTTTTTGGATTTGTTCCCTTCTTCAAACTGCCGATTCAATTGCATTTGAGGGAATGATCCGATTTGCTCAGTATATGACTATATTTCATCGCCTTAATATCACCTCATTTGACAGTTCATTTCTCGTTTGGAAGAGTTTTGAATTCCCCTTATTTTGAACTGTTAAACAAAATTTAATAGCAGCGTCTACGAAAACAATTGTAGGACATACAAATTTTGATTTCAAAAAGTTTTATCTCAACGTACTTAATAAGAAAGATCTCTTATGCAGAAACATGTATTTTTTTTTTCTGATTTTGCTATTTAAAGGTTTTTTTTTTCTTTTTTTATTGAACCGTTTAACCATTTTTAGTATTCGTACCTGTTAAAATCTACAAATTTTATCATTTAGTAACAATTTTTCCTTTGAGGTGGCGCCACATGTCGGCGGCGAATTCAGTTTTTGAGAAGAATCTAAGATCTGAGTCATTACGAATCTTCCTTGTTGTATTACCTTATTTGGTAATGGAAATGAAGAGCTTCTACCATTGGCTAAGAAGTTAGCGTCCTTTCGGACATCCGTTCAAAAAATAAGCGTCCCGCAATTAATCTTCTCTAAAAAAAACGTTGTAGTAGGATGCAGGAAAGGGCGATGTCTTCTGTGATTTTTCTTCGGAAAGAATGTTGGAAAAGGCCACGAAAGAAGCGAAAAAAGCCTTAATTGAATGATGGAAATCCTTTCCTCAATATTCAAGGTGAACATTATTATAACCAAGAAAACATTTCAATGTTATTGCACTTCTTTCATCAATGCCTGAACGGTAATAATTTTTAAATACATGTGCCAAACTGTGTAAAGTTGAACTTTTTAATTTGTCCTCATCACCATACTTGAAAGATGAAATTACAGCTACATCTTCTCCTGATATTGATCAGCAATTGAACCTTCTCTTCATGTGAATAAGAAATGATAAATCGAACATTGTCCAGTTTTCAAGAACTGTGTTGATCTTCAAATCTCCTTTTCATCCAGGGCCAGGTGCAGGTTGACGACTCGATACCTAAAAACATTTCATCTAAGTTCCTTTTAGCCAGTGCCAGATAAAGGTTGAAGATGTGATTCCTAAGAACAATTCATCTAAGTTTGTTTTATCCAGTGCTTGAAGATTTGATTCCTAAGAACAATTCATCTAAGTTTGTTTTATCCAGTGCTTGAAGATTTGATTCCTAGGAACAATTCATCTAAGTTTGTTTTATCCAGTGCCTGATGAAGGTTGAAGATTTTATTCCTAAAAATATTTCATCTAAGATAATTCATCCAGTGCCAGGTGAAGGTTGAAGATTTGATTCGCAATTGAAGAGGGAGCCGTCGAATCTCCCCTTCTGCAAAAATTTCATTGTATTTTTCATTTAATTAAGGGTAGGAAAATTGGAGTTTCTTTTTTTATGAGGGATAAAGTAAGTGATGAAATATTTGAATATATGTGTTTTTTTTTCTGTTAAGTATTGATGAAGATATTATGATATTTGGAAAGTTATAATTTTGTCTAAGTATTAACTATGCTTATCTATTTGATGATTGGATTAATTATAATTTAAAAATAAATAATGAAGTGAAAGTTAAAAATTGAAGTTGATCTGATTTTATTCAAAAAGCATGTTTATATGTTTAATTCAGGGATTTAAATTTCCACCTTTTAATTCAGTATTGCAACGCAATGTACGTATCATCCACTATACGGTGATTTTAATTTGTTAAGTCATTAACAACGTTAGTAAAATGAAGTTTTTAAATTTTTAATTAATTGCAACTACATTATGCACCATCCAATTTTACAGTACCTAAAAACAAATTTTAGCTATTTTGTCAGTCCACCCAATAGCACTAAAATGTATTCAGAAAAATCATAGAAATGTCTTTAACTCCTTTCTTTGATATCGTTGATACATTTTCATGTTTCATTTTGAAGAAATAGAAAAGAGCTATTACTAAAAAACGGAAATGCATTTCACTGTCAACTTAACTTTGATTAAGGTTAGAGACAGATAGATTCAATAAAAATGAAGTGAACACAAAGTGCTCCTTTCAGTTAAATTGCAATTTAACTACCCTAAGATGTTTTTTTTTAATAAAATTGTTCTTGTGTAAATCTTTATTTTCTCTCCAAATTTTGAATGATGCAATTATTTATCTTTTTTTTCTGGCAATGATTAAAAAATAAAAATTTTACTTGTGAAGCGTAGGTATCTATATTATTACTATTAATAATTTTTGCAAATTTCAAGAATAATTGTATTATTGTTATTGGAAGCAACTAAACAGTATTTTGAAAATCTTCTTCGAAAAGAGCATCTAAAATTTTTTCAGTAATCTTAATTTTAACGATAATGAAAGTGATTAGAAAACTGTAAAACATTTGATCTGCTTTTAAGATTCTAACAGATGCATGCAAGGGACTCTAGTTTGATTTTGCAAAACCTTGAAAGAGCTTATTCTTAGATTGAAGCAACCAGTTACCAGAAACGCAAACTTATTTGCTCACCTTTATTACAATAAATAGAATCTTAGAAGCTTTAGCTCATCGAAAATCAACTTTTCAGAGACAGACGAGACCGTATTAATAATAATACAGGGTTCCCACTCCTTTCTTAAAACGAAAAATAAGGACTTTCTAAGGACTTAAAAAAAAAATTAAGGACCTCGAAGTATATATCAAATATACATACATTTTATCGGTTACATAAACACACTTTTGACTTCAAGCCTTTGTCCTTAGAAAAATATTGTAAAAACATTTATCATTAAAATTCAAAGCTAAGACTAAAAAATAATTATTCTTAATTAGTTAAACCAAACGGATGTGATAAGTAGATATTTTAAGGTCATGCTTGAAAAATGAAAAGAATATTTTTCCAATATTGCTTCAATTTTTAATCATTTAATTCTTAGCAAAAGTAAAAAATAAGGGTTTGGAAGGAATTTTAAAGATCTTGAGCCAAAAATAAGAACTTTTCAGGGCCCTTATTTTGAAAAATGAAAAATAAGGAGTTTCTAAGGACTTTTAAGGACCGTGGGAACCCTGTAATATTTTTGCGGAATAAACAACGACTTTTAAAAACATTTTTTGTGACTTTGCTTTTAATGCAAGAATAAAAATAAAATAATTTGTTTGCATTAACAACGCTTGTATGAAGCCTAATTATGAAGATAAAATGCTGCATTGATAATCGAGCAGTTGTGTCACTTCACAGAAATTACTTCAAGATACATAAACCTATCTTATTTTGGCGAAATACTATACTAAAATAGTCTACTCCTATCCCGAAAATACACTAATGAATTCCCAAATCCTTGTTCCTTTGTACAAAATCTCAACCGTTTGAACTCCGCAACCGTAACCCTCATTAACGTATATTTTAGAAAGCATTACATCCTCTTTAACCGCAACCGCAACTTTGCGATTCAAGAGCACTAAAGTTTCCTCTCACCTACTCAAAATCAACACAGCCAAATCTTAAGGAGGAATTCCTTCATTAAGTTACCCCCGCGTCCCACGGGGTTATTCAGCACTCTCTTGTATAGGAAAGATCATTGTCGGAGAGCAAATTTATTCCATCCCGAAAATCTATATTTCCGATTCTATAATCGCCGAAGGTGTTAAAACTCGAGAAATAGTTTGTCCCTTAATGGATTTCCTCCTTAACAATTCTCTGATGAATTTTGCGAGTTACAGCTTCTATGTTCAGATTTACGTCTCAGTTGGTTATGCCGTGGAAGTATTGGTGTCTGAATTTCGTGAGACTGCTAGAAGCTTAGTAGCGGTTTACAGGATGTTAAGTCATTATATATTTTTATAGTTTAACCATTGTTTATTTGATCGTATTGCTTTGGATTTTTATCTGAATGTAATTAGATGATTTTAGGCGTTTAAAAATTTGATGTATAATTAAAGTATTACATCAACAACTATTCTTGAACAAATGCAATAGGTCATTCCACCGTCACGTATGGGACAATTAGACTCTATAAGTTCATAAACATATATATGTTAATTGAATAGGAATAAATACATTTTTCAACTTATATTTGGATACGGAGATACTTTTGACGAAGTTGTTTTTTTATTAATTATCGTCGTTACTTTATATTTAATTCATTGACTCGTGAAGTTAAAAATACAAGACAACGTGTCTACAAGTACAAATAAAAGGTTAAAATAGAGTTAGAAAACTCTAGCAGATAGCTATTTCGGGGCTATTATGAATGAAGCCCCATCATCAGTGCAAAAAGATGATGGTTCACTGACACCAGTCAAGTGAACCAGGAAATTATTTGAAAAGCTATGCTATGGACCGGGGGTTCACAGTCAGTGTCATAGATAACATTTATAAGAAATTAATCAATCCTACTGGTCGAAATCAAACACCTAATTGTGAGAACTATTCCAACACTGTTGTTTTACCATATTTTCCCAGAATCAGCTTTCAGATTGCCAGAATTTTAAAAAAAGTTCAATTTTTCGATCGCCTTTTCTCCAGTGAACAAATTACAATTTTCGCAACTCAAACATCCTGTTCAGGGTCTTGATAGATGGGGTATTTATAATATTTCATGCCAATGTAAATTAACATATATAGGACAGACACGACGCGCTTTAAAATTCCGTGTTAAAGAACATGAAAATTGTGTTAAAAAACAGGATTTCAAACGCTCTTCCATTGCCCAACATTGTTGGTCATGTGGCCATATTTTTGATTTTTCCTCTGCAAAAATTATCCATAGTTGTTCTTCGATTTTTGATTTAGATTTTTGGGAATCCTATTATATCTGGAAAAATTCAGATTTAGTTGTCAATGATCTGTCTAGCACCCCTCCTTTCCCGAACATTTGGAAATCTCTTATTTAAAAACTTTTTCGTCTGTGACGTAATTTTTTGTTGCGCAGTTGTCGTGTCCAACCCTTGACGTAATAGTTTCTGCGTACCTACTCTTCCTGTTCTGTTTATTTACCCTCACGTTTCTCGCATTCCTGGTTCACTTGACTGGTGTCAGTGAACCATCATCTTTTTGCACTGATGATGGGGCTTCATTCATAATAGCCCCGAAATAGCTATCTGCTAGAGTTTTCTAACTCTATTTTAACCTTTTATTTGTACTTGTAGACACGTTGTCTTGTATTTTTAACTTCATCAATTGTACAAAGTTTTCGACTGCTTTTCTTACAAATTCATTGACTTGTGTTGAGTGTGAGACATCTAAAGCCTGCTTCTTGTAATTTGCTGAATGAATTAGTTGATATTTTCGCTCTATTAATCTAGCGATGACAAAGCAAATTGCAGGTGTTGAAAGCTACGGTTCCAAAGTAAGGGAAACTTATCTTATTTTTTGAGAAGTAATAATTTAAACCGTTAAAAATTTATAATGTATAGAGAATATAATTTTCTTTTCAACGATTTCCCTTCCACAAAAAAGCCGCCATCAAATTCTTTGCTTAAGAAATTACACATACGTTGGTGATTTCTTGAGGAACAAACACTCTTTTGAACTTGTAAAAAAAAGCAGTCAAAAACTTTGTGCTATGAAATGAGTATAAAAATAATAGCGAGCATAACACTACAATAAAATCATTAAAAAGAGTTAAAAACTCAGTAAGAACAGCTGTTTCGAGACCATGAAATGCAAATAGTCAGTACATAAAAATAAGAATAGTTCACAAGACCAAATTTTCTGTCCGCTGAACCACTGGACTTTTACCAAAACACTTTTGCCAAGAACTGACTAAAATCAGTACATTTCAAGAAATTCTAGACCATGTTCTATGGAATGAATTTTTTCAAAGTTGTTCTGCAAAGGTGATGAAAAAACGTTAAATCCATGGGGCGGGGGTGGGGGGCCTTGAAATAACTTGTGGGACACATTTTCTGCAATTCCCCATTCCCAAATTAAACAAATTTAAAACATTTTTTTTTAACCTGCTGCTTAAAGAGCAAAAAACTTAAATTTTATTTAACTGTTCCAAAGTTTGACTTTTTGATTTAATTCAAAAAACGAAC
>JAXGGA010011092.1:0-43922 GCA_038373865.1 Uloborus plumipes
GTTTTTTGGGGGGAAATGCTCTTTTTCGTTCGCTTGGGCGGATGGTTGTTTTGCTTTTGTAATTGCTTAATTACTGTTCACGTTAGATACGTGGTGCTGAGTTACTGTTGAGAGTACAGTGTACTGTTTGTTGCCTAATTGCTGATGTTTAGCAATTGTTTTCTGCTCTTATTGTAAATAGTGTAAATACTTGTAAATAAATTTATAGTTACTTCCTCAAGATTGGAATGCTCATTTGAAGAAAGTTGAAGGTGCTACGGACTCGTTACAGTATTATTACATGAAAAATAAATTTAGTCATGTAAAAGGCTGTACCACGCAAATTTATCATTCTTGCGGAGCTTTGATTGATACAAAATGGCTGACAAATCGACCTGTCTTTAAACTACAGTTTTTCCACGCTTGATGTCCCACGAGACCTCGCTTAGTTTTATCTAGAACCGCTATATAGCCTGTATATAGGGGCCTTAGTTTCAGCAATCGGACATTAAAAAAAAATAATTAAAAATAAACTGTTGGCAAATCTCTTAGCGTTTTAACAAAATCTTAAATTTTATTTCTAGCGGGTAAGTAGTCTTCTTCCCGGAATGGAGGGTTCGTGTTCTATAAAGTTTGCTGATTCGAAACTCACTGATCACTTGCAAGCGCTGGGTTTGGAGTTTGATCTTTCCAATTACAAGTACACTTACGAAGTAAGTACAGACTAATTTTATTTATTTATAACTATTTAAACTTTTATCTTCAATTTTCGAATTCAGCTTCACCATTGGGTGCAGGGATCTGTAGGGTGATACCAGTAGTGCTTTTTCTTTGTCCCATTCAATATGAAATACTCTGTAAGGAGACGGTGAAGAAGAAGAAGAAGAAGGAAGAGCAGAGTAGTAAAATAGAAATATTTTGTCCTATAAATAAATAACAACTTGGAAAGGAATGGCTTTAGGTCGATTGAGCTTTGAAAAGGTTGTATATTTTTCTGTATAGTGAATAAAATTTATCTGCAAAAAATTCGTCAATAGTAATAGCAATAATATTAATCGTAACATTGAGAATAAAAGCGTCTTTGCATAGAGCTACCTACTAACAATTTCATTTTTTCCCGAAATTTGATTCGAAAAATTTAATTTTTTTATTTTATTTATTTATTTTTGGCATTTTTTAATATACAGACCATTGACTGCAAACTTTCATTCACTGGACAACTATCGCCGTCAATACGAATCTTTCATTGCTAAAAAAAAAAATGCAATTGAATGCAGTTAAAAAAATATATGAAGGACCAGGGGGAAAAAAGATGAAAGTCACTTTTGCGTCAATTTTGAGATATTAGCGCTATTTAGGGGCTATGAAGGATTAATATCATCTGGTAGAGTAACAAGGATGAAAAAAGATGAGAATCGACCGAAATGTGCATGAAAACTCTATTAACTACAAAGAGAGTTACGAGAAATCAAACTCTGTTCTTTGTTTTTCTCGAAATTGCTTTTTGGTCACTTTCATCTTTTCCCCCCTGTCCCTTCATATGTGTTTTAGTCAAAAAGTAAGTTTTCTTACCTCGACTTTTCATGTTGAAACTAATCACTTGAGCCAAAAATTACTGTGTTTTCTCAGCGCTGCAACACTTTATGTGAGAACACCATCTTATTCGACCAATGCGGTTGCTTAGACGAACAGCCAAGTTCTGCTAAAGACAGCTCTGGTTGGAAATTTTGCAATCCATGCAACAAGCAGCAAGGTAAGTGTTATATGTGATAGCTCAGTTTTAGAAAACACAACACAGTTTCTTGAGTGGACTGTTTTATTCATGGCTTCTCTAAACGCACGCTACGCGCACTCTGTCTCTCTCTGGTTACATATTAGGAGACAACTGCTACTCTGCCGTGCTAAGCGCAAAAGTGGTATCTACAGTCGAGCTCACCCTTTAAAGTTTTGCGCCTCCTTGTATTTGATTCAGATGAAACTTTTTCAAAATTTTTTAAAAAATATTTCCCGCTCTCAAATGACCATATAAGTTCGTATTTAGGTAAAATGCGTCACAAAGAGCCACCTGGTGGCGATAACTTAATTTTGTTAAAAAGTGCAGATACGAATTTTGTGCTTAGCACGGCAATACTCCTTAAAGTAGGTGGAGCGGCGACAGGCATGCAAGCATAACAGTGAGCAACAGTACTTGTCCTAATAAAATGTATATGAGCTCAGTAATTTTTGTCTAAAGATCATGGTTCACAGCAGTATGGAGCAGTAACGAGTGATAGAGCCTGCAAATGAGAATATAGCAAATTATGAAATACAGTCAAATTTCATTAAAACGATCTCAAAGGGATTTTTAAAACCAGTTTGTCTTCACAGTTGTTCCTGTTATCCGTACAACAATAAACGATAAACAATAGGATGGTAGAGGTTTTTCCTTTTAGCAGTTGACCAATAGACTCTATGGATAATTCGCCACCCTATTCAAATCGCCATCCAACTCGTTAACCAAGAAGAAGGCGTGACTACGCTGTAGGAGAGGTGAATCACTAAACTCTATCTTAATCGTAGGTATTTTCTTGACGGCAGGGAAAATTTTAGGGATTAGCATGGAGTCGAAAAATCTCTGTCGTCTCTTTCCAAATGTTTACTTTCCAGAGAGACGCTACATGACGAGAGGGTCTTGGTTTGATTTCAATGCGACAAAAAAGCTGAAACATTTTGTTTTGGAAGAGGAGGGAGGGTTTTTCGCAGGATTGAATGCATAATAGTATTGGTTAATATTTTTTTGTTACTTTATTAGTTATAAAATACTTGAAAAAAAAAAAACACAACTTACTTCGCTTGCTATGCTTTTAAGTACATTGGAAGCCGGTTAATTGAATTAGTGGTTAATTGAATCAGCCGCTTTAATGAAGCAAAATGTGAAAGTCAGAACTTAATCCAGCTTTATTGAACTAGCCGCTTTGTTGATTCAGCCGCTTTTTTGAATCTAAACGATTTTGAACAAACGCTGCTCATATAAACGGCGGCTACTGTATCACATTAAAAAAAAATTGAATAAAGTTTTCGTGTGCTGATTTTTCTTTTCTTTTGCATAATATGTGTATATATATATATTTTTTTTCTTAACGCAACGAAAAGATAATCTTTCTTTTTTTAATTACAAATATAATTACTGTAGCTACTGCACGCAGTACTATGTTTGAGTGCTGCATTTTATTGCGGCTACAAATCGTAAGCACCAGTGGCGTACTCAGGGAGTGGGCTGACAGGGCTGCAGCCCCCTCCGAAATTTTCAAAACGAATTTTTGCATTTAAGTTTAATATTTGTTTTTCCTTCCTTTTTTTAAACGGTAGTAAGATCAGAAAATTTTTCAGATCAAATAATTAAGTAAAAGACAAAATTAAAAGAAAATAAGAAATTTTTTTTTACTAGTTTTGATTCGTCTATTTTACTATGTCACATTTCTGATTATTTTACGTGTTTCAATTTTGTTAGTTTTTATTGTAAATATATGTTTCAAAAACAACGATGAATGATTGTTTATTCGTCTAACTCTTTTGATTATATTCAAACAAATGTGATTAAAGTCCAGTAAAAATAGTAAATTTAATTGCAAAATTAACTATATTAAAGCACAAATTTTCCAAAATATTGCGAGAATGTGATTCAAGAAGATCTCCGTCGGTAAAAAAAATTTTCAATCTTTTTTTTTATCATTTTCTGTTTTCATCAAATGCTTTTATTTTTTTACAGCAATTATAGATAACGATTAAAAATATAATAGTTATGTATTTTTATCATGTTAAATCTGTACCTCAGAACCAGACTAACGTAAGTCCATTTTCGTCATTTTTCGGTAGAGGGGAAAAACGATTGTCGAATACATCGTTTTTCCCCTCTACTGAAAAATGACGAAAATGGACTTACGTTAGTCTGGTTCTGAGGTACAGAAATTAGCATTGATATCACGAATTCCAAACATTTACTTCCCTTAGCTACATTTCATGAGGTGCCCCCCCCCCACCTCTCCCCTCCTCTCCGCTCAGCCCCCCCCCCCCCTGAAAGAAACGATTTGTCTACATACGCCGCTGGTAAGCACCGTACTGTTTTATTTTCTGCAATAATTTTATGCATTGTAATTGTATTTTAGATTCAATAAAACAGCTTTTTTTTTTAATATAGTAAAAATTATGTTCTTTGTGAAAGAAACTGTAATGCATAGTTTAGAAGTGACTGAAAAAAGTTTGAAGGGTTTTAATAAATGTCAAAAATAATTGGGTACGTTTATAAAAAATTTGTTTTCATACCCTTTTTCACAACCGAAATTTTGACTTACTTGAGGGGTCTTGGCATCCCTCGCGTAAGTGGAGACTCGACTCGTACATTGTAGTGCGACCAGGGAAAATTTGATGACATCTTGTGTGTACACACACAAGTGTGTGTGAGGGGGGGGGGGGGTATGTTGTTTTGAGACGGCAAATTTGGCCTGGTTGCATGTACGCTGACTGTGGGATTTAAACGGGTAGACTTGCTGCCCACTGCTTTGTAAAATAAATAAATAAATTAAAAAATTTTATGTACTGATTTGACTTGTTTTAGTACTAAAATATTTTTAACTGTCATATACATTACATAAATTAGGGGGGGGGGGGCAGCCACTTCATACCATAGCTAAGGGAAGTAAATATTTCGAATAAGAAACTATCAGATCGTCTAAAATTTTAAATAATTGAATATTTTCCCTCTTTAAGCTCAGTGATAGGGATAGATAATCCCTACCACTTTTCCCTTCCCACTCTGTAGGGAGATCACTGAAGCGTTACCTGATACCTGACCTGTCAATCACAAGGTGGCGAATTCTCCTTGTGGCAAAACAGGAAAGACACGGACCAAGACTCGGTTCGGTACAACTCGAAATTTTTACCAGGTGCGGTCGTCCGCTGGTGTTCTAATTTCACATTAGCTGCCAGTTTTTGTTGGCTCTCTTTGCTCTATAAGAGGATTTCTGCCTCCACCTCATTTAATTCCCATACCATGCTGATGAGTGCATAATAAGCACGAAACTGCAGTCCATGGTTGGAATAAACGAGCTGGTGGAGTGTTGCATGTTTCTACCTTAGCCCTAGCTTAGGGGCGGTTACTTACTGCTTTATAAGTAAGAAGATATTTAGATTTTTCACAAGAGTTTTCACACGAAGTTTGTTTCCTAAACTAGTATTTATTAGTTAGTTAAATATTAATTTAATGATAAATCAAATAAATCTTTCACAACAAATAATTTACCAAATTCGTATTATTATTATTTAAAATTATTATTTTTTCGAAGCAAATTTCAAGGACATCTTCGGTTTAAGCATTTTATGGGCCAATGAAATAAGGAAGTTGGGAAATTATGGGCTCTAATTTTTGCCGACTACTAGTTAAAAGCCTTAACCCTCGTGGGTTCCTTGGGGTCATATGTGACCCCAATGCAATTTCTGTTTAATATATCTTGTTAATCAGCCATTTGTTTTTAATTTCATTTTGTGACTTTTATTCTTCTAGTTTTCTATTCAAAATAATGCTATTATTGTGTTTTATTTTTCCCGAATTGCATTTTTTGCACACAAGACCCTTGGGGTCACTTCCCCAGAATGCCAAAAAAAGAGGACGTTGCAACTTTTGTCCAAGAGAACTGGACAGAAAATGCATCGAAAAGTGTCATAAGTGTTTGAAATTCAATTGCAAAAAATCATGTTTTTTAGGTCTGTAACAGTTGTAAATAAATCTACAGTTATTGTAAGTTTTGCTCTAAAATTTTAATTTTTAATGCAGAAACTAAATTTTACTTTGATTGTGTCTTTTTATTTTTACTTTTTTAGCATTAAAAAGTGTGTGAACTTAAATAATGCATGTAATATTCAATAATTATAATAAATTAATTAAAGGAAGCATTGGGGTCGTTTATGACCCCAAGGGTCTTGAGTGTAACTAAAATGGGAGGGACCCACGAGGGTTAAAAAAAAGTCCGATTGAGACTTTTGAATGCAACATTTTTGAAATACCAGAGTTTAGGTGTAAAAAAAAAACATTGTTTATATTAATTTACAGCAGCTTCAGAATCCGCCTTTATTTTGAGTTTTAATGTTTCTTTTGGTCTTTCTGTTGTGCTTAATTTGTGATTTTTCCCCCTTAGCAAGCTGTCGAGCTAGAGTGTACAGGACGTTGAATGAAATAGGAAATATTTGCGATGACTTCTGCAAGCCTGCTTGTAGGTAAATAAAATAGTTGTTTTCCTCTCCCCCCGCCCAAATACTATGTTCAATGCCATCCACCTTGTCTAGTGGTCAGAAGAGACTAGCCCGGATGAGACGGTCCCGGGTTTGAATCCCGGATCCTGCATGGATATGACTTCTCTCTCCTGCCCTTGTTCCTTCCTCATGTGAACGTGCTTTTGCGCTGCGAATGGTTGCCTACCTTATAGATGGGCCCCTAAGGCATGCGGGTACTGTAGAAGTCGGACACAAAATGATAGTACAGTTGGAAAAGTGAAAGCAGCGCTCCCCAAATTGCCAGCCTGGCTGGCACAGGAGACAAGAACAACTATGTTCAATACAGCAGAAGGGACTTAAAGTCTTAGGGCCGAATTCAAGTGAAACACCATTGCAATCGCTTCAAGGCGATTGCAATAGACCAAAATTGCGATCGCTACTGGAATTCGAATTACGATAGAATCGTATCTCGTAGCGATTGTAACGTTTCACTTGAATCCAAATTTGGGGATTAGCGATTGCATTGGTGAGTTGCGATCGTCCGTGTTTCACTTGAATCTCATACTTACTTTGGAAATGTTTACTCTCATCTGCGAATTTGGGTGAATTCTTAAAAAGTGGACTATCTGTGACCATGATGTCACTTTAAATTTCACTCTCTGTATAAGAAGAAAGTCTGGCAACATATTAATTGATGTTTTTCTCCCTGAAAAAGATATTTTGGGGTCTCAGTGGCCGAGCGGTCTAAGGCGTGTATAGCCGATAACTCTGAGACGGTGGGTTCGACTCCCAACCTCGCTCCGGATGCAATTTCCTTCCTTTGTGATGTATTCGATTCCTTTTTCTCGTCGTTAAGGTAATCTGAAAAATCAAAGAAACATCATTTTTGGTCAACTTTCATACATTGTCTGTACAAGATATATGTAATTAAAAAAAAATCATATGTAACGGAGGCAAAACACTAGATTGTAGTCCTCATCAAAAAACTTGGGCATATAGCCCAAACGAAACGAAAAGATATTTTTCAATGCGGTAGTTCCTAATGCAAGACCGAACAGAGATAGCGGGGTCAACTGGAAGCGGAAATGTATCACTTCATTTTGAAACAGGTGATTAGCAAGAACGCGCGAACTTCACTGCTATGCGTTCTCGGCGATCCAAAATGAAGTTGTCCGTTTCCGCTTCCAGTCGACACGCCATCTTTCCGCGGTTTAACTACACCAGACGGTACTCGAACTCATAGAGGTTCTCGAGAATTCCCCAAGCAGTCCACAAACTGCAAATCCTTTTTGAATTATCCAAGAAATTGAATATGTAAAGCGCATGGGGGGAGGTAGAGGTATCAAAGTCCATACCAAAAGAACCCTTAAAGCTACATCTGGAAATCTAAAAACATCCAATATTAGCTGTGGCATTCATTTCAATGTTTATGTCTTGAACTCAAACGATGTTTATCGCAAACACGAACTGCGATATGACCCCGGTACTCGTTGAGTTTCTTGCTTCTAAAAATAATGGAATGGAAATGAAGAAGAAAATCGTACCCGTCATAATCAGGACTGGTGATTTTCTAGATTAGGTATTACAAGGCATATCCATGAAAAATATAAAAAAAAAAAAGAAATGGTAATCAGGATGCGGTAGTGAGAATAAGGTTATTGTGACTTATTTGCAAGAGGGCCACGTGGGCCAAGAGGTAGAGTACTCTCCTCGTAAGCAAGTCTTCGCTGGTTCGAACCCCGCCTTGCCCATGAATGTTATTTCATCCTCTCTGTCCCGTAAATCTGTCCTGTGTTTGTCAGGAGGCAAAGCGCATTGCACGCAGTCCTCATGTATGTTGAAGCTAATGGCTTCTTGGAAAGAAAAAAAAATGCACCCGAACATAAATATTTCGTATTAAGATTAAGTTCCGCTATTTAAGTTCATCTATGGAAGTGTTTTTCCTTTTTCATTAGTTTTTCAAAGTAAAATCTACTTCAGTTGGTCTTGAATGAAAGCGAAATTATAGACGATTTGTAACCATGACGGCGAAAATGGAACTAATCTCTAAGTAAAATCCAAAAGCAACGAGCTAGATTTTTTCTCGTCGTCAAGGTAATCTGAAAAATCAAAGAAACATCATTTTTGGTCAAGTGAACATCAAATAATAGCAGTTCGGCATTGCTCAAAAAAAAAAAAAATAAATAAATAAATAAAAATAAATAAATAAATAAAAATAAATAAATAAATAAAATAAATAAATAAACAAAATAAAACTAAATAAAAATAAAATAAAAGTAAGAAGTAATTTTCTTCTTTGTTCTACAAGCTATAAAAACAATGCTACATGCATTCATTAACTACGAGCAGCAGCATTTCAGTTAAGCCCCGCTCTCTTTCATGATATTTAGAAATTTGTTATTACATATGTTTGTAATTGTAGTTCTTAATGTACAGGGGATGCCTGGTGGCCCATTCAGTTAAGCGTCGGATTCGCAACCGGAAAGTCCCAGGTCAGGCCCGTCATTTAGGGGGGCAGGGGGGGTCAATTGCCCCCCCCCCTGACTTTGAGAAATCAATGTATTTACACATAAGTGGGGGTGGCTTTTGATGTTTTCCGATGAAATTGCATTGAGTTTGGACCCTCTGCACCCCCCTGGAAAAACTTGAAATGACGTCCCTGTCCTGGGTTCCATCTTAGCCGATCAATCCACCGTGTTCATTAATGGTGGCTGGGGCACGTTAAATATTTTAGTGGTCACGACGTCCCTCAAATTCCCATTCCAAATGAATGCCTCCAGAGGTGCTGAATAGGAATTTCTCGGTTTCTGGTCTGAGAAACAGAGCTCTCTTCAGAGTCCCATCCAACCAATCAAACAACGTGTTTCCGTAAGTACGGGGGACCCCAGGAGTGAAGTGAAATGTAATATGCGGGTGATTAGTTGCTGAATCATATTTATTACTTTTTCAAATTTGTTAAGAAAAAAGACAATAGCACACACAGCAGGGCCAAAACAAACTTATTGAACCAGCTATAATGTATGCAATCTCTTTAAAAATGCCTTTTAAGACCAAATCTGAAAATCATACTAGAGTTTTTAGTCAATTTTATGCCCCCTGAAATTTTCTGAGAATGAGCAATCTTCTAGAGCTACGATGGAAATCAAGTTCTGATTAGCATAAGGAAGATCTTCAATTTCAAAAAGTTTAGGGCAGGGAGTCCTGAGCTTTCGTCTTTCTGTAACGAAATCAAAAATGTCGTAAAATTGCACTTTTAGCATGGACTAGCTTTAATTGCCATTAATGAGCGTAGTCCCGAATTTCTGGAATATACAAAGCATAACAATTCCCTTAATGTGTGTTATTTAACAGGTCTGTCCGGTACGAGCTCACGATGTCGAAAGCTGATTGGCCCAACTTCAGGCATCAGCATTACGTAATAAATCGCTCCTGGGAACAGTGGGCAAGGATCCCTCAGGTGGCCAGACTCATGCAAAAGACATCTGTTGACGAAGAAGAGGAGATGTACCTCGTCAATGACACTTTTTTCAGGTGAGAACATGTTGTTACAGTCGAGACTCTATAACTCTAAGTCTCAAAGGAGCAGTTAAAAGCTTCGAGTTGTTGCTAGTTCGAGTCATAAAAAATTCCCACAGCCTTCTCAAGAGTTTTGAACCCAACTTCAAAGGCGATGTCGTTACAAATTTGGCTTGAGTACTATCCCTAGGTTGGTGACTTCTCTCCTTGGCGACATTTTTTATCGCTTGATAAACGTGAATTTGCAAGACCCCTTGCCAGAAATGGGTAAATACCCTATGAAAAATACTAAATGAGCCTTTAAACTGAATACAAAAACTTTTTTTTTATTTTGAGTTCTTTTTTTTCTGTAATAATTTTTTTAAGCTAAAATTTCACCTAAATTGCTGTTTTAAGGGATAAAAGATTCCTCACACGCCTTAGCATTCTATGTCATTTGAAAGAACATTTTTCTCTGCATCAGATTAAGCATGTTCAATTTCTCTTAATTAATTCGAGCAACATATAAGGATTCTTCGAATGAAAAGGTACTAAAGGTCGCTACAACGTTTAACAATTTGTGCATGACGCTATGAGGGAACGAATTGAAACATCCAGGGATGTGATTGAAGTGTCCACCAAGGATCGGAGCATGCGCAGAAGCTCGTTTGGGTAGGCGAGATTAGAGGCGGTCGGGTCATTCCATTTTAAATCAACAAATTTTCAAAAAAGTTGTTGCATCACCATTTTTGATTTTGATGAAAATTTGCATGTGTATTCCTTTTACTTCCCAGAGCTCAAAATAGTGTTCATTTTATTTTTAAAAAATTTACCCTTTGATATATAGGCCCTTTTTGTTGTTGGCAACAGCGAAAATCGGGCGTTTTGATGCTTTGCCTTATGAACTATAACTTTTTTTCTATTAAAGATTTTGAGCTCAAATATAGCTCATTGGAAAGCTAAGAAAAATATCTTTTTATATATGCTATCAATAAATTTCAGATTTAAAAAAAATACTTATTTTTTCAAGGTCAAAGTTCACGACGAAAATGACATTTTTTACTACTTTCGAACATTAAAAAACCCATGAAGGGTTCAAAGTAACAAGCCGATTTTTTCCACATATATTCATAGTCATGGTTACTTACTGTACAAAAGAAATTGGTTCGTTATTCCACCCCCTTTATGAGATATGCCCCCTCAAAGTTGTAAATTTTTTAAAAAATCCAATTTTCAACGCTAAAAAACTGCATGTGGGGGGCAAGATAAAAAATTTTTTACAGGTGGTATTTTAAGTACTTTTTACCAGCTTTCTAATAAAACAAAAGTTGCTTTGTTATTCAAAGGCGTTTGGCAGATATAAGGGACTGAACTTTCAAAAAATTGCACAAAAACAACACGATTATTTTCATTTTTTTAAATCTTTTTTTTTATTTAAATGTAATTATATACCTTATTCTTTGCCTTAAATGCTAAAAAAAGACTAAGAAGAGCAATGAAGAAACATATTTAAAGTTTAATAAGATAATTTAATATTTTTAACACCTGGGAATATAGAATACCACTAAACTTGTCTGATTTTTATACATTTGATTGCTACCTACAACAGGACTGAGCATTTCTCAACTTGTCCAGGTTTGTTCATACCATGTAGTCATCCTTGTTCTGGCTTGCTCTCACATGTGTATCTTATTTGTCTATTTGTCTGAAAAAAGTAGGATGTTGAGCTAGTGTTTCTGCTGTAAAATCTTGTGAAGCTGACGTGATTTCTTTTCATTTCAAGTTCATTCATATTCACAGAATGTTTTGTTAAAGGTAAAAGAAGAAATTCTTTAGAATCCTTAAATATAAATTTAAATTTGTCTTTCTACATGTAAACTGTGAATAAGTTATGGATAACCCTAAATGCTCCATAGGAGTTTTTGAGAATGATGATTGTAATATTTTAAGTTACAGTAGGCAGTCTACTGTAAATAGTATTTCTGAGTACAGTGATGATGATAAAACTTTACTGAACCTGAGTACTGGGTGTAAAACTATTGAAACTGTTTGTACCTACCATGCAAAAAAAATTCTTGCCAAGTTTTGCCACCTTTATGGAACTTCTTGCTGGTAGGTACAAACAGTTTCAATAGATTTACACCTAGTTCTCAGGTGCAGTAAAGTTTTATCATCATCACTGTACTCAGAAATACTATTCACAGTAGACTGCCTACTGTAACTTAAAATATTACTATCATCATTCTCAAAAACTCCTATGGAGCATTTAGGGTTATCCATAACTTATTCACAGTTTACATGTAGAAAGACAAATTTAAATTTATATTTAAGGATTCTAAAGAATTTCTTCTTTTACCTTTAACAAAACATTCTGTGAATATGAATGAACTTGAAATGAAAAGAAATCACATCAGCTTCACAAGATTTTACAGCAGAAACACTAGCTCAACAACCTACTTCTTTCAGAATTTGAAAGACAACTAAGATACACATGTGAGAGCAAACCAGAACAAGGATGACCACATGGTATGAACAAACCTGGACAAGTTGAGAAATGCTCAGTCCTGTTGTAGGTAGCAATCAGATGTATAAAAATCAGACAAGTTTAGTGGTATTCTATATTCCCAGGTGTTAAAAATATTAAATTATCTTATTAAACTTTAAATATGTTTCTTCATTGCTCTTCTTAGTCTTTTTTTAGCATTTAAGGCAAAGAATAAGGTATATAATTACATTTAAATAAAAAAAAAGATTTGAAAAAATGAAAATAATCGTGTTGTTTTTGTGCAATTTTTTGAAAGTTCAGTCCCTTATATCTGCCTAACGCCTTTGAATAACAAAGCAACTTTTGTTTTATTAGAAAGCTGGTAAAAAGTACTTAAAATACCACATGTAAAAATTTTTTTATCTTGCCCCCCACATGCATTTTTTTAGCGTTGAAAATTGGATTTTTTAAAAAATTTACAACTTTGAGGGGGCATATCTCATAAAGGGGGTGGAATAACAAGCCAATTTTTTTTGTACAGTAAGTAACCATGACTATGAATATATGTGGAAAAAATCGGCTTGTTACTTTGAACCCTTCATGGGTTTTTTAATGTTCGAAAGTAGTAAAAAATGTCATTTTCGTTGTGAACTTTGACCTTGAAAAAATAAGTATTTTTTTTAAATCTGAAATTTATTGATAGCATATATAAAAAGATCTTTTTCTTAGCTTTCCAATGAGCTATAGTTGAGCTCAAAATCTTTAATAGAAAAAAAGTTATAGTTCATAAGGCAAAGCATCAAAACGCCCGATTTTCGCTGTTGCCAACAACAAAAAGGGCCTATATATCAAAGGGTAAATTTTTAAAAAATAAAATGAACACTATTTTGAGCTCTGAGAAGTAAAAGGAATACACATGCAAATTTTCATCAAAATCAAAAATGGTGATGCGCACCCCATTTGTTGATTTAAAATGGAATGACTCGGTCGCAACGAGAGCCGTCCAGTTGACGTGGTAGTGCGTGGTATGGCAGGATAGCGTTCAGATTGCAAAACTCGATGATAGAGGAACAGAGATGCTCTGTTCTGCTTGTGATTGCGGAAGGGGTCAGTCAGGTGAAAGAATCATTAACTCCGATGTGCATTGGGAGACCCTCCAAAACCTATGCA
Organism: Uloborus plumipes; assembly: GCA_038373865.1. Taxonomy (NCBI): domain Eukaryota; kingdom Metazoa; phylum Arthropoda; class Arachnida; order Araneae; family Uloboridae; genus Uloborus; species Uloborus plumipes. The sequence goes on from JAXGGA010011092.1 coordinate 13,376, forward strand.
TATTCATCAAGAGCTGCTCACGAAAGGGAGTGGTTCTACTTTATGATAACGCATGTCCACACGTCTCCAGGGTTGCTCGCGTGTTATTTGGCTAAGTTTAAGTGGGAGAAGCTTGACTTTCCGCCCTATAGCCCGCACTTGTCGCAATGCGATTTCCATGTGTTTGGTCCTTTGAAATGCATTTGAAGGGCTTTCTCTCGGACGACAAACTAAAGGATACTGGGAAAGACTTGGTCTCGTCACGCCCCCAGAAGTTCTGGGAACAAGGAATCCTTCGGTTAGTTAACCAGGGCGAGAGTTCCGTCCTCAGGCCTATGGTTAATATTTTTAATGAAGTCTTCATTGATACCCGCAGTATCGCTTCTCGGCCTTTTGGCTAAGATCAAAGTGCATCGTTGGGTACCTTTTCGTTTGAACAACCCGAATACATTTGGTTTTCTAATTTCACTTAAGTTCTTAGCGGCACTCAGCTCTAGGCCGGAGAAAAAAGAGCAAAACTTTACTAGAGACCACGAATTAGATAGAGCCGCTATATAGACAGGCCGACGCATCAAGATTAAGTTTCACCACTTTGGATCCAATTCCTTAACTTTTACTTTCATATTTTCATTGTTGCGGAGTAGGGTTACCAGAAAAAAGTTTTGGCACATTGCAAAGCTTTGCCAAATCCACGTGCCGCTAATAATTGCTCACAGTGAAAAATTACCAAAACGCGATTACTGGCCAGAAAAGACAACCTCTTAAACACACAAGCACGCGCTGGATCCAAAGTGGTGAAACTTAATCTTGATGCGCCGGCTCGTATATATAGGGGCCTTAGGTCAACCCCGTTGGACTTATTGAATTGGACAGACAAGACAGCCCAAAAGGAAGAAGCAACACAAAGGCCGATACTGTAGAATGATTGTATGTACTCATGTGCGAGCATTAGAAGCAACATTTCTTGAATGAATAGCATTTTAAACATTATCCTACACCTATGAAATTGTGGAAAACGTGTAGAGTAATAGTTTGAAAATGTGAAGAAAAGTGATGTTTTTATTAGCTTTTGTGATCTAAAACTGCAAAAAAACTATAATTGCAACAAAAATACTATATAATGGTGCTTTGGAGTAAGCAAGAAAACTATTCAAACATTTACACCCCTAGTTTGTCTGGAATCAAATTTTCTAAATATCGGCAATTTTATCATCATTCAGTAGATTCTTCGCAAAATATCGCCAATAGTGCCAAATTGAACCCAAATTCAAAAAATCATTTCTTTCGCAAAATTTTGGCGACAAAAACTTGACAACCGAAAGCTTGACGTTATATTATAAGGTGATCGTCAAAAATTAAGGATTTTCAATTTTCTTTCTGCATTTTGCTTTTGCGACTGGTAAGGATTATCTCTTGTTCTCGGTGCTTACCATGTCCTCTCGAAAACATTTAAATATATTTAGATTTAAAATGCTTTCTGACGACCAGTGAAGTTCATTTGATTATGAGGTTGGCAATCAGGGTCGATTTATAATACGCTTTATTAGTTTTACACGTGGGTTTGTTGGTTTGTATATATGTAACTCTGAATAAAAGATAAAATTCACGTTCTTTGTAAACATAAAAGTAATACATTTAATACTGTGATTAATGCTAAAGTCTAAACTATATTATTACATACTGGTGTTTTGTAAGTGTTTTAATTGTTTGTATGTAACTCTGAATAAAAGATAAAATTCACGTTCTTTACGAATATAAAAGTAATATATTTAATCTTATTATTAATACTAAAGGTTCTAAACTCTGAATTACTACATCAACTCTAAAATCTAAAAGAGTATTTTTAGTTTTTTTAAACTCTAATTTATTTATTTTTTAAACTTTTGATTTATTCTTAGTACTTTGTTCTTTCCAGTTAGTAGAACTAATAGCTGATCTAGGAGGATGTCTGGGCTTGTATCTCGGCGTGTCGGTGGTGTCCATCATCGAGCTGATTGAACTGCTGGGCAGCGCCTCCATCGTCTGTTTATTCCGGAAGATACTCTGGAAGACGCCAAACAATAAGCCGATGAAGATCAGGCCAGGCGCGGATCCAGAGGGGGGGTCATGGGGGTCATGACCCCTCCCTTAACCAACCAAATGTAGCAAAAAATTGCATTTTTGGGACTTATTTTACGAAAAAACTGCCAAAACCCCCCATTTTTGCACAAAAATTGCACTTTGACCCCCCCCTTTCCGAAAATGACCCCCTCCTTAACCAGAAGCTGGATCCGCCCTTGGATCAGGCGCATGCATCTACGGGGTCTTGCCAGGACATCGGCTCATCTCAGACCCACCAGACAGTCCGGGATCCGGACGGCGGTCCTGGAGTTCTTACAGACGAGGAAGGAAAGCAGGGACGAGAGAACATGGAGGTATGAAATGAGCCTACGCCCTTCAGGGGGGGGGGGGGTCAGTTTTCAGTTTTTAGAAAAAGAAATTTGAGACGGAGAGAGTCGGAAAAAATAAGACGTAAAAGTAATAAATAGTCAGTAAATGACTTTAATTTCTGTAACTTCTAGACAAAGCAGCTCATTATTTAATTTGATCATGCAATCGTATTTTAGGAGAAGAGTAATACCAACGATTGCCTAATGATGAACATAAATTACTCTCGAATAAAGTGAGATAATGGCAAAACTATACTAATTTTGTTTCTTTTACTTCCTTTTCAAAAGTATAAATTTTTGTGGTTCTTAAATAACACAAGCCTGCGAAGAACAAAATGCAAAAGGATGGCCAAACTTCACGTACATTTTGGTGCTGATTTCAGGAAAAATAATGAAGAAGTTCTATCACGTGAGGATTTTTTGTAAAATTAATTTTTACTTCTGCTGAAATCTCCTACCTCAAAAGTATTCTCTAAAACAATTCATCTGGCAGAAGTAGTTTTTTTCTCATTTAAACGCATAGAAAATATCCTATTCTTTTTTATACATATTGATTATTCAGCAATCAATTACTTTTTACTGTGTGAAATGGAAGAAAAATGACAAAAAATGCAAATGTTTACTCCCTCACGAAGCAAAAAGGGCTATATCTCAGGAATACAACTGTACCAACAACCTGTTAACAACCTCTGCTACCAGGATTTTACTGTTGTTTTTACAGTACGATACAACTAAATTTGATGGCAATATAAGTTGAAATTTTCAACTTCACAGTAATAAACTGTAAAATTGCTAGTTTTACAGTTTATTACTGTGCATTTTACAGTTTTAAATTGGAGCCTCGGCTGCCAGTATTGTACTGTATAAACAACAGTTCATTTTTTGCAGTGTAGGAGTACAACTCATTAATACAGGCTCCCTGCTAAACTTCACCAGGATAAAAATGGTGCGTCACGAAAATTTCTGAAATTCGTTGATTACGAAGAATGACCCTGTAGCCAGTCAATATGAAGTGTTTTTCCTAGTAACGGCCCCTCCAAATTGACTGACGCGCTATCGAGGGAGAAATTCAGGCTCTGGGTATTCTAGGAATTGCAGGAACATTAGCTGTTCGGTATTTCCTTGAAATTCTAAATTCACTTCTGACGCATTTGCTTTAGGAATTTTCCTGATAAATCCGAAAAGTGCCATGCTGTTAGTATAAACATATCCAGGTTTTCTCGAAAAATTTTGGTTTATTCAAACAACCGAATGGCTTTTATTAGGAAGGTTTCAGAATTTTCCATAAATATTCAAGCTCAATTTCAGAAAAGTTACTGGCTTTTATTGCGAAATTTTCCGTTTTTTTTTTAGTTTAGGTACTGTCAGAGCTTGGGCACGTTAGCTGCCAATTATTAGAAAAACACATTCCTGTTTTTATTTATTTTTTCATACTGCTTTTTTGTTTTTTTTTAACAGTGCAAACTAAATAACAAACTTCTCGTTTTCAGGCTCTCACCTTTTTCTTCCGGGGAACAACTATATCAGAGGAATGCTATGATGGAACCACAAACAAGAATCAGAAAATTCTAGTTCGTTATTATGTCTCATTCTTGAATCGCATGGCTGCTGTAGTGAAAAATTTTAAACACTATTTTAAGTATGAAGCAGTAAGTAACCGCCCCTAAGCCAGGCTTAAAGCAGAAACATGCAAAACACCATCATCTCGTTTATTCCATCCATGGACTGCAGTTTCGTGCTTTTTGGCACTCGTCAGCATGGAATAGGAACTAAACGAGCTGGAGGCAAAAATCCTCTTATAGAGCAAAGAGAGCCAGAAAAAAAACGATGAATTTACGAGCTGTACCGTACCAAGTGCGGTCTCTCGCTGGTGTTCTAATTTTATATTAGCTACCAGTTTGTTTTGTTTGGCTCTCTTTGCTCTATAAGAGGATTTCTGTCTCCAGCTCGTTTATTATTCAACCGCGACTAGATGGCCGGTGTCAATCAAATGAGAAAACGAGTCCATTCCTTAAAATAGGTAGAGAAGAAAAAAACTCCAGTGTGCCATATTTGCAAGTTTAGCGACATTTTGGCGAAGTGATAAGTTTTATGAAATATTAAATAATTCTTCGAGCCACACCTGCATTTGGCGAGGAAGTGAAAACAAGTCTTTGCTTTCTTTATTGCAACCCTTATGTTACCATTTTGTTTTTAAATTTAAATGAGCAGTTGGAGGCGTTGCAATCAATGGCCAATGGCTGCGGAAAGATATAAAACCAAGACCCACCTACTTTCTTATATCCAATGAGAAATCTTTCTCGATTGTGCAAAAATTAAAATAGTTTCCTCTTTGGCTAATTTCTCAAATTGGGAGACCAATTAAAGGTAAGCAAGGTGACGTATTCAAGCTTTATAACCAATGCCGCAATTGTGAATCCCATTCCTCAATTTTCATCTGCGTATCACCCCTTCCTAAAAATGGACAATCCTGAAAAAAGGAGGAGTCATAGGCCATCTCTGCGAAGTTGAATAATACTTCCTATTCCATGCTGAAGAGTGTCAAAAAGCACGAAACTGCAGTCCATGGATGGAATAAACGAGATGGTGGTACAGTTGAACCCGCTTATTAGAATATCGCTTAAAGGAATATCCCGCTTAATGTAATTCGTTTTCAATATACTAAACCATTGAAATGCATTATTTTCATCCCGGATAATGGAATATCCCGCCTATTAGAATATTTTTTGTGGCAAAATGGCTATTCCATTAAGCAGGTTCGACTGTATATTGCACCATTTTAAGTATAAAGTACCTCTAAAGCGCCTCTAAGCCAGGTAGGCAAATGGCAGAGCTAGATGAAATACACCACCAGCTACTGTCTAAGCCAGAACTAATTATTAATGAGAATAGAACTACAGTATCTGGATGACATGGTCGAGTGAGTGGTGTATTTCGTGTACCATTTCATGTTTCATCTAAATTTCGTCCAGGTGCTGACTACAGCAGTGCACAATTTCTTTTTATCTCGATTGTTTATTTCTGCTGTTGTTCACACATCCATTGTTGACAACGCTATGAAGATATTTGGCTCCATCGCCACCGCCTCGAGACGTTGGACTTATTGAATTGGACAGACAAGACAGCCCAAAAGGAAGAAGCAACACAAAGGCCGATACTGTAGAAATCCGTGGGAATCGAGTACTTGTACTGAGCAGTGGCAAGTGCGATCTGTTTTATCTGGGTCAATCCGAAGAATACTCGTATTTTATTCATTGAACAATAGATGTACCTACTGTTATACAATAAATGTTTTCTGTCAAGAGGTTTTACTTATTTGTTTTCACAGACACTATTTTTAACACTTTGTTGTACAAACACTTTATAGTGCGATTTCATAGTAAATTATTAATTGCTGTTACTTAATAATAGCTGACTAATCATAAATGTCACGGTTTACCAGACAAGAATAAATTTCCCACCATTTACACTGTAAGAAGTACTAAGATTAAATTAAAAATTTAAACAAACCCTGACCCTGATTGCAGATCTCATATTAAAAAGAACTTCCCTGGTCATAAAGAATTTTAAATCTAAATGTATTTAATTGTTTTCAAGTAAAATTTGCTAGTCGCAAAAGCAGAAAAAAAGGAAAACTGAAAATTCTTATACTAAAATCAACTGCAAGAATTTTAGTGGCTAACAAATAGAAACTGGCAACAGATTAACATTTTAAATCATTGAGTTTTCTTTCCTCGTTGTCCAACAATGACATCGGCTTCCAATAACGTAGATTTAAGCGCCACATTTGCTTAAAAGAAACTACTTTGATATACCCCCCCCCCCCCCCAAATCAAAAACTTGGCGACTTTTTTTTTCTCGCCAAGAAAAATACCTGTTTTTGTTGTTGCCACAAAAAAATTGTTGCCACAAAAACTTTAAAAAAAAAACTCAAAAAAATAGTACAAAAATGCAAGAAAATACTAAATTTGGCAACAGAAAAACCTAAAAGCTGAAAAAACCTAAATTGGCAACACCAAAATAAGAAACAGCAACCCTAAAAAGTCAGTAAAGGAGTGCCAGATTTACCAGATGGCACGTATTTTTCTTTTTTTTTTTTTTTGGGGGGGGGGGGTATATCAAAGTTATACCGCTTAACAACGTTGTAGTTCGATTCCTATTTTACATGGAAGTTCCAAAGGCAAAACTGAAAATTCTTATACTAAAATCAACTGCAAGAATTTTAGTGGCTAACAAATAGAAACTGGCAACAGATAAACATTTTAAATCATTGAGTTTTCTTTCCTCGTTGTCCAACAATGACATCGGCTTCCAATAACGTAGATTTAAGCGCCACATTTGCTTAAAAGAAACTACTTTGATATACCCCCCCCCCCCAAATCGGAAATTTGGCGACTTTTTTTTCTCGCCAAGCAAAATACCTGTTTTTGTTGTTGCCACAAAAAATTTGTTGCCACAAAACTTTAAAAAAAAACTCAAAAAATAGTACAAAATGCAAGAAAATACTAAATTTGGCAACAGCAAAAACCTAAAAGCTGAAAAAACCTAAATTGGCAACACCAAAATAAGAAACAGCAACCCTAAAAAGTCAGTAAAGGAGTGCCAGATTTACCAGATGGCACGTATTTTTCTTTTTTTTTTTTTTTTTTTGGGGGGGGGGTATATCAAAGTTATACCGCTTAACAACGTTGTAGTTCGATTCCTATTTTACATGGAAGTTCCAAAGGCAAAACTGAAAATTCTTATACTAAAATCAACTGCAAGAATTTTAGTGGCTAACAAATAGAAACTGGCAACAGATAAACATTTTAAATCATTGAGTTTTCTTTCCTCGTTGTCCAACAATGACATCGGCTTCCAATAACGTAGATTAAGCGCCACATTTGCTTAAAAGAAACTACTTTGATATACCCCCCCCCCCAAATCAAAAACTTGGCGACTTTTTTTTCTCGCCAAGCAAAATACCTGTTTTTGTTGTTGCCACAAAAAAATTGTTGCCACAAAACTTTTAAAAAAAACTCAAAAAATAGTACAAAATGCAAGAAAATACTAAATTTGGCAACAGCAAAAACCTAAAAGCTGAAAAAACCTAAATTGGCAACACCAAAATAAGAAACAGCAACCCTAAAAAGTCAGTAAAGGAGTGCCAGATTTACCAGATGGCACGTATTTTTCTTTTTTTTTTTTTTTTTTGGGGGGGGGGTATATCAAAGTTATACCGCTTAAAAACGTTGTAGTTCGAGTCCTATTTTACATGGAAGTTCCAAAGGCATCTTATCAGACGCAGAAAAATGTTTTCTTTCTTTTGGCAGTATTGTTTTAAAATTTCTTTGCATGTTTTCCCTTCAAAAATTGCGAAAAACATTTTAAAGGCTTTTAATTAATATCTTTACTAATTTATGTCGTCCAAAGACGCGACCTAGCTAAGAACACTCTCGATCACTTCACCTTTCAAAAACAAAAAAATCAAAATTTGGTTCATCTGTTTAGGCTGTACGGTGCGACAGACAGATACACAGACACGTCAAACTTATAACACCCTTTCTTGTTGTGTCAGGTGTTAAAAACCATTGTCGTGGAAATATTTTACTGGGTTTGTGTCATGTTGTTTGAAATAATACTTTTCCTTTCAGGTATCTCATAAAAGTGCAATGTTAAGTGATGAAAACTAGAGTAGAGCTCCAAGTAAAGTTCAGAACAATAAATAAATAAATTTAAAGAAAGAAAGAAAAAAAACCCCGTAAAGACATATTAAGGAAAAAAAATAGATTTTTTGCACCAAATCAATTTTTTCCGCAAAGGGAGGGAGGGAGGGGACCCGCAAAGTTTGTATTTGTGAGGAGGGGGTGAGTGAAGGTCTGGACCTTGGGAACTTCTGATTTAGGCAGTGAAGTCTTCGATAACCAAGATTACAACAGTTTATAATTTTCGCAAAATATCATCCAAATTTCTGGGCAAATATTTTTTTATTGATTTTCAATCAATATAGTGCCAGAGGTGTGTCCCATTCTTTTTTATTTCTTAGCTCCGAATGCTCCTTAGTCACAAATATTTAGCAAAATATTTCTCTTTAAATTTTTTAAATTTTATTAAAACGTGGGTGAAATGACTGCCCCTGCTTGCACGTTGCGATTTCTTCAAGTGTGATATCAGAATTTGGGGCCATTGAGCCCACTGCTCCTTTCACCTCAACTGACCCTATTTACTCCAGTGCTGGAAACCGATTATGCAGAGTAACAAAAGGAAGCAGTTAAATTTTACTCAGTTTCATTTTATGGTCTCACATTTTCTTCTCTTCCATCAGGGTTTGAGAATCATATACTTAAAATTAGCTCTTTATGTGTCGCGGTAAAATTTAGCTGTATTATACTGTAAAAACAACAGTGTAATGCTGATAGCAGAGGTTCCAGTTTAAAGCTGTAAAATTCGCTGTAATAAATTGTAAAATTAGCAGTTTTGCAGTTTTACTGTAAAATCAGCAATTTTACAGTTTAGTACTGTAAAATAGAAATTTTGCAGTTTATTACTGTAAAATGACAAAATTTTACAGTTTTTTACTGTAAAACGACAAAATTTTAGTTTATAACTGTAAAATAGAAATTTCTGTTTATTACTGTAAAATGACAAAATTTTATAGTTTATTACTGTAAAATGACAAAATGTTACAGTTCATTACTGTAAAATGACAAAATTTTACAGTTTATTACTGTAAAATGACAAAATTTTACAGTTTATTACTGTAAAACGACAAAATTTTAGTTTATTACTGTAAAATGACAAAATGTTACAGTTCATTACTGTAAAATGACAAAATATTACAGTTTATTTCTGTAAAATGACAAAATGTTACAGTTTATTACTGTAAAATGACAAAATGTTACAGTTTATTACTATAAAATGACAAAATTTTACAGTTTATTACTGTAAAATGACAAAATGTTACAGTTTATTTCTGTAAAATGACAAAATTTTACAGTTTGTTACTGTAAAATGACAAAATGTTACAATTTATTACCGTAAAATAACAAAATGTTACTTTATTCCTGTAAAATGGCAAAATGTTTCAGTTTATTACTGCAAAATGACAAAATGTTACAATTTATTACTGTAAAATGACAAAATTTTATAGTTTATTACTGTAAAATGACAAAATTTTACAGTTTATTTCTGTAAAATGACAAAATGTTACAGTTTATGACTGTAAAATGACAAAATTTTACAGTTTATTACTGTGAAATAACAAAATTTTACAGTTTATTACAGTAAAATGACAAAATGTTACAGTTTATTACTGTAAAATAACAAAAATTTACAGTTTATTACTATACAATTAGCAGTATTAGACTGTAAAAACAACATTCATTTTTACAGTGCATTGCAGTATTTATTAAAACCTGGGGAAATTTCTGTCTCCACTTGCACGTTACATTTTCTGCAAGTGCGGTAGCAGAACTTGATGCCATTTACCCCATTACTCTTTTTACTCCAATTCACCCTATTTACTCCACTGTGCTGAAAAGCGATTAATAAAGTTAAAAAAAAAAGAACAAAATCCAACTCAGTTTGATTTTATGGTTTCAAATTTTTTTTCTCTTCCGCCAGTGTTTGAGAATCATATACTTAAAATTAGCTCTTTATGCGTCGCTAACATTCACAGTAACGCTGATTTTTTTTTCATAATTAAAGTAATTTAAAGTGTAAGTACCTTTCTTTAAAGATCATAAATATTTATGAGAAATTTTAAGACCCGCTTATCGAATTCAGCGAAGAAAATCCCTTCATAGCGTTTTTGCATATGGCCACTAATTGTCTTACAGGTTAAGACTGGGGAACTTTTAATTTCTTTCCCGAAATGAGGCTTTGTCTGGATAAAACAACGCCCGCAAAGAAGAAGATCGCTGGAATTAAACAAATCCCATTAAAAAGCTTTTGGAAAAAACTTTCACATTAACTCGCCGATGGACTTTTTTTTTAAATGTGTTTTACATGAGGTAAAACTTCTAGAGAAACTTTTCCCTAAGTCTTCGTTGAAATTGAGTAATCTATATATATAAAAATGAATGTTGGTAAATGTGTATATGTGTATGTGTGTATGTGTGTTCCCTAAGATCTCAGAAACTACCCGGGAGATTTGCCTGAAATTTTCACCGTTTGTTCCTTTTGGTACTGGGAAGGTTTAGAGACCAGTTTCAACAAAATCCGATGAGTAGTTATTTTTTTATCTCAATTTTAGACCTGATTCTGTCTCTGTAATTTCAATTTAAAACGCCATTTTCGAAGGCTTTCATCAATCCAATCGAGTATTTAGTGTATCAACTCAACTCTCTGGCAGATAGTTGGAATTGCTTGCTACCGTAAATTTGGCGATCTTTTGAATCGCGCCAAGCCCTCAATAATGGAAGTTTTCCCAATAACTATCTCAAGTATAAAGGATAAAAAAGGTATTTGAATAATAGATTCATCTTTTTTTTAAAACAAATGAGATTCAGTTTTATGTTTCGGAACTCCTTTAGATTTGTAGAGGCTTAGATGTCATGCATTATTTTCCAGACGAACACTATTTTGTTCTTTATACCTATTGCTGTTTTCAATCAAAGTATGGTACTATATTTTCTCGCCAAACATCCAATCAATAGTTCGTTTTCATGTCCATACTATTTGCTATGATATTCCGCAATGTTGGAAATTATTTTAACGCCTTAAGAAATGGTGTACTTTTAGCGCCAAATATACTATTCAAATTGATTTCAGATTGCCAAAAAGTAATCAGCTTCATAGAGAATACCTCAACATTTGGCGACAATTTCTCTTTCACAAAAGTGATAATACGTAAGTTTCTTTATTTATGGAAGGGATAGGGGGTTCAGAATTATCCAAGGTATCCCAAATTGGCTACTAAATTGGCGACTTTTTAAATAGCGCCAAGAACCTTCAATAATATCGTATAAATTGCGATATTTCAACGTTCTTTCTAAAGCGTGTCATTTCGGAAAATGTGTTATTTTGTTTTTGAAGTTAGGTAAGAAAACTTTCTTCTTCTTTTAAACTTTGGTAAGATGTCTGTTGGTTTCTGTGAGTTGGTTCTGTTGCATATGAATGTCCCCAAGGGGGTGTTTTACCCCTTTTATGGGGTAAATCAGTGTTTATTTCAATGCAGACAAAAGTGATATAAATTGTCGCGACCACTTGGCGATCTATCGCCAACCTTTTGGTCGCCAAGCTTTTGACGCCAATTCAGCGACATATCGCCAAGTTGGCGACAAATGTGGCAAATTTGTTTTCTGATTTGGGTTCAATTTGGCGCTATAGGCGATATTTTTCGAAAAATCCACTGGATGGTGTTAAAGTCGGCGATATTTAGTAGATTAATCATTGTAAAACATTTTTTTTCATTGTTTCGTGGCAAACTAGGGATGTAAATGTTTGAACTGTAATCTTGCTCACTCCAAGCACTATTTTAACACTTAAGGCATCTACTAAGAAATTTACACATTAGAGGAAGTAGTGTGGGGTCCATACCAGATTTTTATATCATACTTTGAAGGAATTATAGTTGAATTGTAACTAAAATAGTGTTTTTTCTGCTATATCAATTATTTTACAAATGAACTTTTCTTTTTATACCACGGGCAAAGCCGTGCGGGTACTGCTAGTATTAATAAAAGTTAGTCAGTGTTAAGGGAGAACTTATGGCTTTTATGTCTTATGGACGCTATTTTAAAGGATACTGTGGGTCAACGTTTTTCAAAGTTTAACTCAGACGGGTCCTTTTGATAGAATCCAAGTTTTACTACGTCCGAGTACAAATTTCCTTTAAAATATTTTTCAGCCTTTGTAATTTTATCAAATGAAGGGCCAGGGGGAAAAAAGATGAAAGTCACTTTTTCGTCAATTTTGAAATACCGTAAAGTCGGGTTACATGGACCCTAGGGGGTTACTTGAGCCCATTACAGTAAAATGATAAAATTTTGGTTTGGTACTTACTAGTTGAAGACTTGCACGTAGTTCCTCGTTTCTCCGCTAGGTAGAAGCACTCTGCAGTCTCTAACGCTAGTACCAAGCCCAGATTTTATCATTTTACTGTGGGCTCAAGTAACCCCCTTGTGGGTCTAAATAACCCGACTTTACGGTATTAGCGCTATATAAAGGCTATGAAGGATTAATATCATCTGGTAGAACAACAAGGGTGAACAAAGATGAGAATCGACCGAAATGTGCATGAAAACACTATTAACAACAAAGGGACTCACGAGAAACCAAACTTTGTTCTTCGTTTTTCTCGAAATCGCTTTTTGGTCATTTTCATCTTTTTTCCCCATAGCCCTACAAATGTTTACAGTACAAAAAATGCCGGCCACCTTGTTTAGTGGTCAGCGAAGTCTGCCTGGATGGGAAGGTTCCGGGTTCGAACACCGGCTCGGGCATGGATGCACCTTTTCTTCTGTCTTTGTCCTTTCTGCGTATGGATGTGTTGTCGTGCCGGGAATGGTTGCCTTCCTTATTAAACGAGTTCTTATGGTGTGTGTGTGTACTGTGGAAGTCAGAATGCAGACGAAATGACCGTACAGTTGGAACAGTGCAAGCCGCGTACCCCAAATTGCCAGCTTAGCTGACACAAGACAAACAATTTTTGATAAAGACAACAACAAACAATTTTTGATAAAAGAGGATTAAGGACACTCTAAGGACCCACCCCTATAGGAACTTTTATTGAACACTCTTTATAAATATCGTTAGGTATCAGTTAGTATCAGAGAGATTCACTGAGTGAAATCTGGCAGTAAAATTTTAGCTGAATGTCCATTAAAAGTTAAGAAAAAAAAATAGTATAGTTTTAATGGGGGCCTCAACGGCGCAGTGGGTCTGCCAGTCAGTTTGTAATCTCAAGAGGCGCGGGTTCGATTCCCGCCTTTGCCCTGGGTGTAACTTCTTTCTCTGGACTGCAAATTCTTTCCTTCAATAAAATCTGTATTGTACTATCTGTGGAGGCAAGGCGCATAGTACGCAGTCCTCATGTGTGTCGAAGTTTGTTGACTTCTAGAATAGAATAGAATATAGTTTTAATGGAGGGTTAGGAGGGGTGAGAGGTGGGGAGGGGATAAATTCTTGAGTATCATGCGTCACATCGAAAATGGGCATGTATCTTCCTTTGAATTTTTCCACAGGCAAAGTGTAAATCTAATGCTAAGTATATAATAAAAAGGTTCTGCTGCCCCTGTATAGAAGTTTGGTGAGACCTCATTTGGAGTATGCTATTCAGTTTTAGTCTCCACATCTTAAGAAAGATATTAATTTACTGGAAAGGGTTCAAAGGCAGGCTTCAAGGATAGTAAATGGGCTTACAGATTTAAATTATGGTTCCAGGCTTAGAATGCTTAAGGTGTACAGTCTTGAGCAAAGGAGAGTCAGAGGGGACATGATCCAGTTGTTTAAATTTATCAAAATGATGTTGATAGGCTAAATTTTTGTTTAGAAAGCAGGACAAGAGGACACTGTTTTAAGCTATTTAAGTCTCAGGCTAACCTAGAGGTGAGGAAAAATTACTATTTCAGTAGGGTTGTGAGTACCTGAAACAGCTTACCGGAGGAGGTTGTTATGAGTAAGGGAGTTGATAGCTTTAAGAGGGCTTTGATCCTTATTGGGAATTGTAATTTGACTAGGACCAGCCTAGTTGGACCTAGAGCCTGTAGCTGGTCGTCATCTTTTGTATTTGTATAATAATAATTATAATAGCAATAATGATGCTGTATGTGATGATGATTTGCACAATGATAAAGATGATGAAGATGATGACGATGATGATAATTCTGATGCTAATAAATAATGATAAATCAATAATAATTATTCATGCAACGAGAATAATAACAACAATATCCTGAATAAGAGCAAGCACTTCGTACAAGTTTCTTCTAAAAGGGAATATTTTTCAGGGAAAAATACTAAAATGCCAAGATTTTGTTACTATCCGGTCCTTGCTTGATTTGACTTCCATAGCGAAGGATATAATTTGAAAATTTGATGATGAATCATCGTGGAAACACAATTACAGTCTACGTGATGAGAATACAGAATAACTTTTAAGAACAAAATTAATTGCGGAAAACACCGGGGGCGTTTGATTCGAACTTGAGTTCGATTTGAGAAATGCTGAACAGGCAGCCGCGGTTTTAATGCGATTAAAGTGCACATGGCGTCGAACTTGAGGAAGGAGAAAATTAAATCATTTTGAGGAGTTCATCTCGACGGAAGCGAAGGGTTGCTGTGTGCTCAGAGCCCGTTTCTTGAAATATGTGTTTCTCTCCTGAATCAATACCGAACATTGGAATAGTTTACTTATGATGAAGGAAATTGAATCGATTAGAAGTATTACAGAAAAGTTAATAAATAAGGAACCACTCTATGAAAAATTCGTGACACGGTAAAAACCAGTGGTCGGAAGTAGCGCGCTACAAGTAGCGAAACTACTGTAGTAGCTACATTTTTTAGTAGTTTGTAGTATAGCGCACTACTTTAAAAAAAGTAGAGTAAGTGAGTAGCGCGATACAAAAAAATAGTAGTTTGTAGCGATTTCTGAAAACTACTTTTAAATTAAAAAAATAAATAAATAAATGAACAAAATTTTTAAAAAAAGAGAACGAAGGAAAAAAACAAGGTTTTTCTTGTGGCGAATATTCGTAAAAATTGTAAAAAAAATCTAAAAAGGACTAATTTTAGCAAAAAAAGGAACAAAAAGGAAAAGTAACAAATAAATTCAAAGACAATTCCTATTTTTATTCCATATTCGAATGAGGTAATTTTTTAATCTAAACCACTTTTCGAATTTTTTCGGTCGATCCTCAAACGGTGTATTCTTGTTATTTATTTATTTTTTAAAAAGTAGCGAAGTAGCAACTACATTTCAAAAGTAGTGTAGCTCGCTACATTTAAAAAAAAGTAGTTGTAGCTGTAGTTAACTACATTTATAAGAAAGTAGTTGTAGTTGTAGTTCGCTACGAAAAATATGTAGTTTTTCCAACCACTGGTAAAAACTACAGGTTGCTTGTAGCACCTTTGTAGTTAAAAGTTGTAGCACAGCGGCACCCCTTGAAGTGTGTTGTCTATTGACTCCCTATGGCACCCTTGAAGGTGATATTAGGCTCCCTAAGGCTTTTTAGGGTGCCATAGGGAAGGGTGCAAAATGGCACCCTTCAGGGTTGCCGCTGGTGCTACAACTTTTCACCGTTAAAGGTGCCACATGCAACCTGTAGTTTTAACAGTGTGTCTTGTCCTGCACGTGACGCACATGTATTTCATTAAAAAGTAGTGATTTCAAAGGGTGAAAACGGAATTTGGTTAGTTAAGAAATTAAAAAACTTGTGTGGGACTTCTAAGGCAAAAACTTTGTTCATCACCTTTTCAAGTGACTGCTCTTTAATGAAATACATGAGCGTCACGTGCTGGACAAGATGGCGGCGATTTCCCCAAAAGACCCCAATATGATAATAAAGTATCTTAAAAGTATAATATATAGCTCAATAATCCGTTCTGTCTGCAACGTAGCAGAGAGTGAGGCACATGTGGACAGGAGCACATATGGACATCTCAGTTTTCACAAACTGTCAAAACTGAAAGTTATGAAAGAGAAATATATTTTAATAGCTACACTATAAAATCCCCTTCCCAAGAATATTTGCAGCACTTGGCAATCAAGTTTTCCGAGCTGTGCCATTCGTGTAGTTTTGAAACTTAAAAGTAATTTATGCTGGATTTGTTTGTAAGCAAATTAATACATCTTAATGTTGCATTATACAAATTAATTATGAGTCATCTTACGTTAACTGGACCAATTTTTCAAATCGACCCCACCCGACCGACTTCGATTTAGATTAGATTTTACAGAGGTGTAGACATACTTATGAAACTAATCCGTGCAAATTTTTAGCTTCCAAGATCCAAATATGGAGGTTCTAGGATCCCACAAAAACTGAAGTCCAAAATGGCGGATCACTTCGTGAAACCGGGACTGAAAATTTATTTAGATGAAACGGGCATTTCTTTGTATATTGATATTCACTGTAACGGAATTTCGCTGTACAAGCACATACCCGGTTTATAGACTGATGATTTCATAACAAGTACGAAGCTGCTGTCTCCGCATGTTATAACTTTGGTGTTGGTATATACTTGTAGTTCTGTCCCAGCCCTGGTTTAAGGGCGTAACTTACAGCTTAAAAACTCAATAATTTGGTAGGATGGACATTAAGCCATTAATGTAAAACAGAGATTCTTAACCTAAAAGGAGCACACTCAATGGGTCCTTATTTTACCGAAAAAAATTATTTTGTTTCTCAATCGACAGTTTTGGATTCTTTTAATTGTCCAGATCACTCTTGGGCTAAACCTTTTCCAAAATATTCGAAAATTAATATAAAAAAATATAAATGCAGTATGTAAAAATAAGCAACTTAAAAAATTGAAAATAATCCAATCAATATGTCTTTTTGAATAAATATTTTGCCTGATAATTCTTCATAATTAAGTTTGCATAAATCAAACTTTTTTTGTAATTACAGATGATTCACAATATTTCTTGTGCCGCACCTTGTGCTTCACAAGAACCCCTCTTTTCTTCTTTTTTTTTCAAAACAAAACATTGTTCAAAACAGAAAGTGCCCTATTAGATTACCGTGTTCTTTTGAATGAAAATATGTTTTCCAAAGCTGATAACGTAAAAAACACACACAGGCCGAGAAAAATACATTTTCTACTTCAGTAAGAATACTAAAAAATATTTTAAATCTTTCTTGAATTTATTTGCTCATGTTTCATTTTATTTTGCTCGATCTTTTTTTCCTACGGATTACACCAACTCCCCTGATTTTTTTTTTTTTTTTCCGTTGTCTGTTGGTCTTTCGATGGGCAACCTTCTTTGTCCAATTTTAAGCGATATATATATGCATTATTTCGAGGTCAAATTATTTAGGGTTTTACAGTTCGATTTTTACGTGAGGTACGTTGACGATGTGTTTGTTTTTTTGGACTCGTCTCTCCGTGACCATGACAATCTTTTATCTGTGTTAAATTCCATAGACCCGCACATCCAATTCACTATAGAAGTTGAATCTGACTGTCATCTCTCTTTTCTGATGTTTCCATCACTCGTCAAGATAATACTATCGACACTACTGTTTTTCGCAAACCCTTTGCCGTTACTCTTCGGCCACATAAATTATCTGCTCATCCCCCGAAACAAAAATTAGCTGTTTTTAGAACTTTTGTTTCCCTTGCTTTGTCCATTTGTTCCAATTCTAGTTTACTTTTTGCTGAGCTTAATTATTTGAAAAGCATTGCTATGGACCGGGGGTTCACAGTCAGTGTCATAGAATACATTTATAAGAAATTAATCAATCCTACTGGTCGAAATCAAACGCCTAATTGTGAGAACTATTCCAACACCGTTGTTTTACCATATTTTCCCAGAATCAGCTTTCAGATTGCCAGAATTTTAAAAAAGTTCAATTTTTCTGTCGCCTTTTCTCCAGTGAACAAATTACAATTTTCGCAACTCAAACATCCAATTCAAGGTCTTGATAGATGGGGTATTTATAATATTTCATGCCTATGTAAATTAACTTATATAGGACAGACACGACGCGCTCTAAAATTCCGTGTTAAAGAACATGAAAATTGTGTTAAAAAACAGGATTTCAAACGCTCTTCCATTGCCCAACATTGTTGGTCATGTGGCCATATTTTTGATTTTTCCTCTGCAAAAATTATCCATAGTTGTTCTTCGATTTTTGATTTAGATTTTTGGGAATCCTATTATATCTGGAAAAATTCCGATTTAGTGGTCAATGATCTGTCTAGCACCCCTCCTTTCCCTAACATTTGGAAACCTCTTATTTAAAAAACTTTTTCGTCTGTGACGTAATCTTTGTTGCGCAGTTGTCGTGTTTTAACCCATGACGTAATAGTTTCTGCGTACCTACTCTTCCTGTTCTGTTTATTTACCCTCACATTTCTCGCATTCCTGGTTCACTTGACTGGTGTCAGTGACCCATCATCTTTTTGCACTGATGATGGGGCTTCATTTATAATAGCTCCGAAATAGCTATTTGCTAGAGTTTTCTAAATCTTTTTAAACCTTTTATTTGTACTTTTAGACACGTTGTCTTGCATTTTTAACTTCATTAATTGTACAAAGTTTTCGACTGCTTTTCTTACAAATTCCCCTGATTTAGTTATTTTGTTTGTAAATATGTGTATCAAAAAAATTAAAATAAACTAATAAATTATAACACACAACCCAGTAAAGATTTTGTTTTTAAAGAAAGAAACTTGTATGAATGCTGTAAAATACCACCTCATTCTTTCGCTCAGTCTACGATTAAGAAAAGTTGAGAAATTAATTAAGATAAGCTTTTTGAAAATGCATCAGAAAAAGTTGAACAGTGTCTGAAGACTAATTTTTCTTTGAAGAAAATGCAAAATTTTCTCTAAAACCTCTAATATCTGGAAAGCCTTCAAATGTATCCTGTTCAAGGAAAGTAATTAGTCAAATCTTGAGCAATTTACAAACATTTAAATGCGTAATTAATTTTGTTACACTTGGTGAAATAATTTGTAAGTATGTAGGTATATTCATTTTGCATTTTCGAGATGTTAGCATTATTTTCTAATTTACCGCTTTTCACATTTTTTCCTAAATATTCTTATAGAATATTTAGGACTTAATTCAAAGGAGCCCCTGTCAAAGATTCAAAGTTTAGAAATTGCTATTTTTTCCGTGGTGTTGTATACATTATTGCACATTATACATTAACATTTTAAGATCCATGGGACATACGTGTCCACTATGTTAAAAATTATTTCACAGATTATCAAGTAGAGCTAATGATAAAATTACTTTTTTCTTTTTCATATTATTGAGCAACAAAAATCTTAATATTATGAAAAAAGTAATTATTGTTTAGTAACCACCATAAGTTCATTGAAAACACCGCAAATGAAATAGATCGATAGAAAAAATCGCTGTTATGCGTTTGTATTCAAGAGGGCGTTTTAATTAATGATTAAATATAAGTAGTGTTCTTATTATCCAAATATTTCTTATTTGAATAATAAATTAACCATATTTTGGTTCATGAAAAGAATAAAATCTTAAATCTAATATAGCACACAAGAAAATGCTGAAGGGCTACCGTATTAATATACAGTGAACTCTCACTTATGCACCGCCTCATTTATACGCCTTCTTCACTTATACGACATTTTTAAATGGTTCCAGCACATTCCATAGCAAAATAATGATAGTATCATTCGTTTATGCGTCGCTCTAAAGATAAATATTTCACTTATGCGCCGAATTTTCATTAAAATGTTAAAAAATATTTTTTTTCTTTAAAAAATGAGCATTTTTCTTCACTTTCCTCTTTAATCTTTCGTCTTTATTGCTCACGGAAGGCATTTTTTCCGCATGAACTAGAGTTCGGAGAGGGACAATTAACTATTATGGATCGTTTTAAAGGGAACAGTTTGTAATTAGGTATGCTACAATTTTTGTTTTCTCTTTATATCATTGTAGTTGCGTTACAGTAATTGCCGAACCATAGTATTATGCCCCTTGTCTATAGAAACATTCTCATTCATTCTCTCATTAGAAACTCTGTTGCGTTTTAGTCCTTTAAATAGGCTTGTTCACTTATACGTCTCTCTCACTTATGCGCCTTTTTCTGTTGGTCTCTTGGGATTGCGCATAAGTGAAAGTTCACTGTACAACATTTCACGGCGAAACATTGCTTTAATGACAGTGTAACATAGCTACGCAAGATTAAATTTTGTTCCATGCTTCATAATTATTATTGTTTCTATTTAGTTTGGAAAATTTGCCAATGATTAAAACTGCAAGCATTTCCCTTGTAGTATTTTCTCTCACTTCATGGGTGCCCAAACGGGAAATTTTAAAGGGCTCAGATGTTTTCCCCATGGTTTTACTAGTATATTTTCCCCTTGGAAATCAATTCCAGTGCATATTAGAGCAATTAAAATTTGATGTTTTTAATAAATTATTCAATAATGGCTGAAGATTTTTTTAAATACATTTTTGCCAAAAAAGAGTTCTAAAAGCTAGAAAGTACTAATTTCTAAGAGAAGGGGGGGGGGGAGCCCCCCTTGCCCCCCATTATGGGCGCACATGTCTCACTGTCGGCAATACTGCCGTGCTAAGCCCAAAAGTGGTATCTGCAGCCGAGCTCAAGCTGAGATAAAACGCTTTAAAGTTTTGCACCACTATGTATTTGATTCAGATGAAACTTTTTCAGATTTTTTTTTGAAAACTATTTCCCGTTCTCAAACGACCGTATAATTCTGTATTTAGGTAAAATTAGAGCCGCTATATAGACAGGCCGACGCATCAAGATTAAGTTTCACCACTTTGAATCCAACTTATAAACTTTTACTTTCAATTTTTCATTGTTGCGGAACTAGGGTTACCAAAAGAAGTTTTGGCGCATTGCTGAGCTTTGTCAAATTTACGTGCCGCTAATAATCGCTTGCAATAAAAAATTACCAAAAACGCGATATCTTGCCAGAAAAGACAACCTAGCAAGCACTCAAACACGCTCTGGATCCAAAGTGGTCAAACTTAATCTTGATGCGCCGGCTCATCTATATAGGGGCCTTAGGTAAAATCAACGCCTCCTAAATACTAAATGCCTGTAACTTTCTGGTTTTTAGCACAGAGAAAAATTTCATCCTTGGTTCACGATACACTGCCATCTACCAGAGTTCTTCGAGAAAGAGAAATTAATGATTGGTTTATTTCTAAATTTAAATTTAAAACTCAACCAATCAAAAAATTTATTTCGAATATTGTTTGGATTCATAGCCAATAGCTGAAAAATGCCCTTGGTTCACGATACACTGCCATCTACTGGAGTTCTTCAAAAAATTAACGATTGGTTCATTTCTGAATTTAAATTTGAAAATTAACCAATCAAAAAAAAATAACAACGACATTATCGGATTGCCGCAAGGTGGCGTTTAAAGTTGAACCCATCTCGACGGTAGCGAAGCAAATGTTATAGGCATTTAGTATTTAGGAGGCGTTGGATAAAATACGCCACAAAGAGCCAGCTGGTGGAGAGTACTCAATTTCGTTAGAAAGTGCAGTTACGACTTTTGTGTTTAGCACAGCAGAATAATTATTCGCAATTAATTTTTAAGATCCAGATTTTTTTTAACCCGAAAAGGGAAACTGTTTTCCGAGTTGTTGATCCAACATATGCAACCCCGAGATCCGTCCGACTTCGATTTATCGGGAAACTATCTGGGTAAATCTGTTTCGCAGAAATGGATTTGCTGTCTTCATTATCGGATTTCTTTCCTACCCATTGTTTCATGTCATCAGAGAGAGAGGAAGAAAAAAAATGAGCCGCAGATATATAATAGAAAGGAAAGACAAATGTTTCGTCGCTTTTTTCTCTTCTCTCTGTGTGCTCCGTTGAATTCAATTACAGAAAACTTAAGTTTCGCTGAACCATGCCTGTTGCAGTTAGGGCCGAATTCAAGTGAAACACCATAGCAATCGCTTCGAGGCGATCGCAATTGCAATCGCTACTGGAAGTCGAATTACGATAGAATAGCATCGCGTAGCGATTGTAATGTTTCACTTGAATCCAAATTTGGGTATTTGCGATTGCATTGGTGAGATGCGATCGTCCATGTTTTACTTGAATCCCGGCTTTAATTTTGTTTTGCCTAGGACTACTATGGCTGCTTAATCTTCATATATATAAAACACAAATTCCAAAATATGTGTGTCCGGTGTAAACTCAGAAACTACCCGCCCGATTTCGCTCCAATTTTTACAGCATACAAGGTTATTTTTAGACCAGGTCGGAAAAAATTCGATGAATAGTTCTTTTTGTATTCGAAATCTAAATTTTTGACCCAAAAATGGCTCTATCTAGAGAAATAAGTAGCGTATCGTCTTGAACTGGTCTCACTAGAAAGATGACGAAAAATCCTATAATGGAACATTTTCTACCTACGGTGCCGTGAAGGGGATGTTGAAAAATCACGTGTAAACGACTTGTGCCAGCTTAAAGTTTGAAAATCAAATTTTTATTGCCGTTGCCATTTTATTCAAACGTGGAAAGATTGACTTCGACATTTCAGTACGAAGTGAACTTAGCCAAGGCTGAACTCGATCTTTGCAGTTTTCGGGATTACGCTTAAATGTTTTGAAGGGAAGAACATTACTCTTTCTCCATTTTTTTTTTTTAATTTACTGCACGAGCGCAGGCCGTGCGGGTACTGCTATAGCTAGAAAGCAACTTAACTTGACACTGAACGTCACTACGGGCGGAGCCAATAAGAGCTCACAAGCAGTCAGCGATCTCATTTAATTCGCCAAGTAGGCTGTGACGTTTTATCCAGCTCGTTTTTCATAGGCTAACGTTACGCAAACGTCACGCTGACATCACAATGTTTTTGTCAAGAAACGTTGCTGTCTAGTATAGTAAATAGATCATAAAAAATAAATATTTAAACATTTTAAGAAACTTTATAAAGACTCTTTGTGAGATATATTTTGTCAATAGAGAATTTTGTCACTCCCGATAATCCGCGGAATAGGCTGGCACGGTAACCGCGGATAAGCTAACCCCGCGGATAATCGAAAAATAGTTAAAAAACAATGTTAATGTATGCAATGGCTAAAAAAAGTAAATAACACGATACATACATTTAAATTATTGCTAACTTGAATGTAAGAAATATCTTAAACAGCAAAAAATGACAAATAACGCACTTTCATTTCTCTTTGTATCCAGTAGTTCATCATCGGAAGAAAAGAAACTAAAGTGTGAAAGACCGCGGATTATCCGAACTGCGGATTTTCCGACAGCCGATTTTCAAAGCTATTTTTTGTTAGCTATTATTTTGCAAAAATGCTTGTGATTTGTAATTTTCTGCTCAAATATGCACACAAACAAATTTATAGTTTGGACTAAATGCAAGGACTACATAAATCTCAATATGTGACAGGGAGGCCGAAAGAACCGTTTTACCGAAAATCGTGAAGTATGGGAATGTGGGGCAAATTGAAGGAGTTAAAATAACTTACCTGTTTCAGAATGAGCAAATTGGAAATTCGTCCTGAAAATTACTTTATATAAAAAAGGACTAATGCGTTTTGTAATACAGCTTGCGATGAAGTATAATTTTTCATTTTAGTAGTTATTTTCTACCTTAGAAAAAAAAAAAAAAAAAACTTTCATCTCAAAAAAACATGGACAAAGTGAAAAGAAAAAACAATATTTTTGTAATTTTCTGTTTGATAATTAATAGTCATCAAATTATTGCTGAAATAAATAAAGAAATGACTTATTACCTTAAAAAACCGAATAAATAAATAAACAAATAGGGTCACCCGGGGCAATTCCTGGTCGGCAAGTTTCTGGGGTAATTCCTGGTCACAGTCCTTTTTATGTCTTAATAATCCTTCAGCAAAATGAAAAAAAATCACAGAGGTACTCTGAACTATCTTCGTTGCAATTCATTACTTAATTATGAGTTGACTGTGTATTTAGTTTCAAAAAAAAAATCTTTTTAAAATCGCTTGTTAAATTTCGTAAAACAAGATTGGCCTTAGTTTTGATACATTTATACAAAGATCGTGAATAAACTCAAACTTCTGAATATTTTTCTTTTTTCTCTTTTTGGTTGAATTAGGTACTATGTCAGTTACTGAAAAATAGTTTTAGATTTACCATTATTGTTTTGAATAATTTGCAGGAAGGCTCCAAATAATACCCCTGTTTACTGGGGTAATTCTTAGTCAGTGGGGTAATTCCTGGTCAGTCCTTTTTTTTAATATTTTTGAATTATTATTTCGCTAAATATTGACATATGTCATTGATTTAAACTATATGTAACTCTGTGAGCCTTAACTGCAAAGTTAACTGTAACCGCAATGTAACATTCTTATCTGTTAAAGATAAGTATACAATATACTGAATTTTTCTTTGTTAAATTTCATACAATTATTTTATAAATTTTAATAATTATTCTTAATTATACTAAGAAAATGCTTAACTGTAATGCATTGTACTATTCACTTAACTGTTCACCTTAACATGTTCATAACAGACAGAAGCATGTGCTCAGTGTGTATAGTGCATGTGCACCATATTTTTTATGGACCTATTTATTTGGTAGGTGAAGATTCATTCACAACAGATATAAAAGCTGTAGCTATTGCATACAAAGTGTACAAAAAGTATTTTGGCTAAGTTTTATTAAGTAAAGATATTATGTTGAAAAAAAGTGTATTCTTCCTTAAAAAAAACTAAATACAGTGTTTAATTAGCTATATATATAAATAAATTATTTATCTAATTAGTTTAATAACTTGTAATAATAATGTGCTTACAAAATGTATGTATTTGCATCAATCATGTGAGTGACCAATAATTGCCCCGTAAGTGGCCAGGAATTACCCCATCTCTGGGGTAATTCCTGGTCACTAATTAACGACAATTATTCAAGTTCATTATGTATTGTTGATAGCATGAATATTTTATTCAATGGACATCCCAATGTACTTCCTCCATACCAAAATTTGTAACTCTAACTTAGATTGATTTTGTGATAATTGGATGTTAATGCTTTTTGACCAGGAATTACCCCAGATGACCCTAAATGAATAAATTATTATATGAGAAAAAGAAACGAGTGAATAAAGTAGGGAATAAATAAGAAAGTACAGATAGAATAAATAAGTAAATTAATAAGTAAAACAATGTAAATGAATTAATAAATTAAGAAATCCGCACGTGATTCAATAAATGAATGCATAAATAAACGAAATGATCTATTTCACTTTGCCCCCATCCACTTTGTCTCGCGTGCACTTGACAAATTACATTGAGCATTTAAAAACAAAACATGCTTAATATTAACTAAATAGATATTGTACTGAACATAAGTAGATCTCAATCAACACTTGAAATGATAATTACAAAAAAAAAAAATCATTTTATACAAGCAAGAAACATTTCTGAAAATTCACGAAAATCACAATACCTGTATCAAATTTCGGAAGTGACTTGTAGAATTTTTTTCGCTTTCGAACTTTAGAACCACTTTTTTTTTTTTTTTTTTGACAGGAATAAACTATACGTCCAAGAACTTAGTTAAAATATTGCTAGATAGGTGGCGCTGCAAACTGAAAATATTTTATCATTTCATTTTGTCCCACATTCCCCTACTTAAATTTTAAATCTGATTTTAAAAAATTCGAGAAAAATATTACTTTATCAATCTGAAATAATACATTTTTAGCTGGTAATTATCAGTTGGTTCGCTACGCTTCAACACAAAGGAACCTTACAGTGGGGTCTTGATATCATCGTATTCCAACACTCCTCCTATAATATTTTGAAACTGGATGTCTTTTAAGGCTACAGTGAACAAATAAAATTGATTTTTTTCAATTATTGATTTATATGTCTAAAACTTTGTGTGCTTGTATTATTGTATATTTACAACATCTAAAAGCATAAAAAACACAAATTAGTGCAAAAACAATGAATACTTTTTTTCAAATTTCAAATTTGAATATTTTTTTAACAAAATTTCAAAACGTTCCAGGCGTCACAATTCTTTTTCAAACTTTGAATTTCCACTTAATTTCCAATCATTAGGCATGATTGCATAAAATAATGCATTACATGCAATGTTTCATGAGATAGTTTATAAAAGATGGCTGATAATAAAAATTTTCAGTTGAAAAAATCATATAAATTTTGATTTTCAGCCATCTTTTATAAACTATCACATTGCATGTAATGCATTGTTTTATGCAATCATGCCTAATGATTGGAAATTAAGTGGAAATTCAAAGTTTGAAAAAAAAATTGTAACGCTTGGACCGTTTTGAAATGTTGTTAAAAAATATTTAAATTTGAAATTTGAAAAAAAGTATTCATTGTTTTTGCACTAATTTGTGTTTTTTATGCTTTTAGATGTTGTAAATATACAATAATACAAGCACATTAAGTTTTAGACATATAAATCAATAATTGAAAAAAATCAATTTTATTTGTCCACTGTAGCTTTAAGATAGAAGATAGTTTGCCATTCTGCGATGCCACTAATGTATCCTCCTCAACCGATCCATGCAGATGAAGATATGTTTCGCACCGAAGCCATACATCAACCTAATTTGTAATTCATTCATATTTAATCTGCGAGCGGACTAAATTCCCTATTAAAATGATCAAAACTGCCAGTAGCCGATTTGCCGTACCTCACGAAAAGACCACTGCCTAACAAGTACTTCCATAATGTTCGAGGGTCCCAAATGACTCTTAAATCTTCCCGCATTTGTTCGGGTCGTTAATGTCGCCGACACTTCGCGGCTTCTCCCGCCCTAAGCACATAATCCGCCCTATTTAAGTGAGAGGCTCTCGCCGCCTTAATTCCCGCGCATTTCCTCAAATTAAGTAAGTCTCGTAAGCGGTCTCTAATGAGGTGTCACTTCTACTGCTCCCGAGTTTTAGTAGAAAAGCACCTCCTCTTCGCTTTCGTGAATGCGGTGTTGTGGAGAAATGATCTAATCTTTTTATTTGAAATATAAAAAGGTTTCGCTAAACAAGTAATGGCGGAATCGAATAAAATGAAAAACAATTGCTACGATTCAAAATGCTTCACATCGAACGAAACAACCAACTAGTGCTTTTTCGTCACACTAGTAACGAAGAAGTATTGGATTAGTTTGTTTAAATTAATCTGGCACATTCATATTATGTCGTTTCCCCGTACAAGCGATTTCTATACCTACAAAAATAAAGTGAGAAATCAAGCAGCAATAAAGAAACAATAGGGGCCCCGAAAGTAACTCTTGCACATTCGAAGTAGAGCTAATTGCAGAATCTAGGAAAATGTGAGAAATCTAACAGAAACAAAGAAACAGATATCCCCAAAGTAGCTCTGGCACACTCGAATCTCTTTTTTCGGTGAATGCGATTGCTCAATATGCAAGAACAATGCCTGGAAACGGACAGAAAAAGGGAAAACAGTGGCTCCAAAGTCGCACTGGCACATCCGAATTTCTTTTCTCCGTAGATGCGATTGTTATATCAGCAGAAATAATGTTGAACTTAGAACAACCATAGAGAAACAGGTGATCTCAAAGTAGCTCTGGATAGTTTTTAGCCAGATTGTAGAACGCTCTTTGATCATCTTGAAAATTTTGAGAAAAGAAACAAACAAAAAAAAAAAAAGAAGTTTCGTCATGACGATACAACGCAAGTTTTTAAAAATCTCATAACGAAACTTTATTTCTGTATTAATATTTAATTCACGGTTATACCGAAGAACTAATGGAAAAAAAAATTGGAAAAAAAAGTATTATTCCTCTTTTTTTTTCGTTTTCATAAACCGAATAAATTTCAACTTTATCAAATTAGCGCACTCAGGTTTTGCTTTTCTCTAAAAAACACAATAAAAAATAAAACCTACTTTTCATGAGGAAACTAGGCAAAAAAGACACCGCAGTCACGTAAGAAATCAATCACATGTTATAACATATCGTGGACTTTTTATGTTTATGTATTAATTTGGGAAAAATACATTAAAAGCCATAATTTCTTTTCTTTTTTAAAGCAAATTCAGTTCAATGTTCAGTTCCATTTCCTTCCGATATCATAATCGAATGGTGCGATTTACGTCATCTTAATTGTTCGTTTCTAAACTTGTTTTTATTCGCGAGAAAAAATCAAATGCATACAAAGAACTGTTCCAGTGGGAAAATAGATTCCAGAACTCTTTTTGTTGTTGTTAAAATTATGCTATAATGGCATTAGGCTATAAAGCTAGAATGCAACTTAACTTGACACTGAACGTCACTGCGGGCGGAGCCAGTTCGAGCTCACAAGCAGTCAGCGATCTCCTCTAATTCACCAAGTAGGCTGTGACGTTTTATCTAGCTCGTTTTCATAGGCTAACGTCACGACGTTGTTGTCAAGAAAGGTTGCATGTAGTATAGTAAAAACGGGAAAAGAATTTCTTGTTATGGTTTAAACAGCTTATTGGCGGAAGCTTTATTGAGCAAGCGAGTACATAGCTTTAAGACGGCCGTTAATCTTCAGTAGAAATTAATAAATTGACAAGGACCAAGCATAGGTAGTTTAAGAGCCTATTGTTAGTCGTCACTTTTGTATTTGCATTCTTAGGGTTGACAATCAAGAAAAAATGTACTGCTACAAAAAATATAATTAGCTCAAGTGTTTTTCAAACTCTTAGTACTCGTGACTCCGTTTGCAAGCAAAATCCCCCCAACTCCCTCCCTCATAAAATAACAAGCTAAATGCTGTCCTACCACTTAAATCATAGAATTGGCACGCTGCCAGCTAAGACAGTTCAAAATGATAGGAAAAGTGAATATTTGATACTCGTGATTCGTTCATTTCAATGTGACTTTTTAATTCAGAGGCTATCCTACTTACATATATCTGTAACGACAAACTGACACCTCTTCTAACCAATCATATGCTGCCGTCTTCGCCTGTGAACCAGATGCTCAACTTTTGCATTTTATTGTTGAACAAACAGTAATAATGCATGCAATACACCGCCAACTCGGTTATTTCCATCCATGGACTGCAGTTTCTTGCTTTTTATGCACTCATCAGCATGGTATGGGAATTAAACGAGCTGGAGGCAACAATCCTCTTATAGAGCAAAGAGAGCCAACAAAAACTGGTAGCTAATGTGAAGTTAGAACACCAGCGAGCGACAGCACTTAGTAAAAAATTTCGAGTTGTACTGTACAGAATATTAGTCAACTGCCAAGAGGAAAAACCTTTACGGTCCCCGTCCTATTGTTTATAGTTTATTGTTGTCCCTTTGAGATCGTTTTAATGAAATTTGACTTGTTTTGATTGGTTTGATTTGTTTCATTCTCATTTGCAGGCTCTAACACTCGTTACTGCTCCATACTGCTGTGAACCTTGATAAAAATTACTGAGCTTAAAGCTCACATACATTTTGTTAGGACAAGTATTGTTGCTGACTCTTGCGATTGCATGCCTATCGCCGCTCCACCTACTTTGAGGAGTAGCAGTTGTCCCCTAATATGTAACCAGAGAGAGAGTGTGAGTAGAGTGCGCTTAGAGAAGTCATGAATAACACAGTCCACTCGAGAAACTGTGTTGTGTGTTCTATAGCTGAGATACCACAAATAACACTTACCTTGCTGTTTGTTGCATGGATTGCAAAATTTCCAACCAGAGCTGTCTTTAGCAGAACTTGGCTGTTCGTCTAAGCAACCGCATTTGTCGAATAAGATGGTGTTCTCACATGAAGTGTTGCAACGCTGAGAAAACACAAAAATTTTTGTCTCAAGTGATTAATTTTGATGCATCGGGTTAAAGCAGCGAGTAACCGCCCCGAAGCCAGTGTACTGCATGTTTCTGCATTAGCCCTGGCTTAGGGGCGGTTACTTACTGCAGTAATAATGCATTAAGAGAATTTATAGCTACAACTCCAGTACGATATTAACTAAAAATCTGAATTAAACAGCAGAAGTTTGACATTTAAAACTGAATAATAGATTCATACAGCTTTCATCTAATAGTAGTGTTCCAGTTTCATACATTGTTACTGAACGCCTTGGTTACTTAATTGAATGTACTTCTCTGTAATTATTCCCAAAAGCCTAAGTATAGTGCGCCTCAGCACTGTTGGCACTCGGTGTAAACGTCGGAAACACCGAAATGCGGGGCAGGTACCAGAGACGGGGAGCTGTTTGATTTTGCCCTTATTCCTTTAGGGGCATTTCACGATATTTGTGACATAGGGGTGTCCGTAACAAATTTTTTCAAAAGTTTAAAATTTTTATATATATTGAAAAAGTACATTCTAAAGTATATGAATATCATATTGTTTTCATAGTTCACTTTATATTATGTTTGTAATTGCACTCAGAACATTGAAAATGCAACTTTCACTGTTGCGGACTCTACATTGATTTTTTCTTTAAATCTGGCTTAAACCGATTTTTAAGCCAAAACTGGTACTTGAAACAGATAAAGTAAATTCTCACCTCTAATATAGCTAACAATTTTAATCAAAAAGTGCGTTCTATAAAA
>JAXGGA010011093.1:0-43903 GCA_038373865.1 Uloborus plumipes
AAAAATTTCAAACTAGATGCTTGATGAAAAATTTTTAATTTAATTTTTTTGTAAAGTCCGGGCCAAAATGTTGGGGGTGCGGCGCACCCCCTGGTACCCCCGTAAGTCCGCCTATGGCAAGTGTGAATAAACGAGTAATTAAACCCCCAAAGCATTGTTTTGTGGCTGTCACAATGATATTTATCATATAGCTAAGTTTTAGGTTTTAATAAATTAGCTTGTTAAATTTTTTTAAACATTTTTTCCATAAAACAACCATAAAAAAAAGTCTTTTAATTACATTGTCTGTCTGCAGGAAAGCAGGGACACTAAATCACACAACTATAAAAAGTATTGGTCTAAAAGTACCAAGTTCACTCCGCACAAGAAGAAATAAAAGTCACTTGAAAGGTACTAATGAGCTTTGTTTGTAAAATTGAGACTCCTGAAGCAATTTGTGACCATTTTGGACAAGGAATTTATAGAGTTCAAGAATCTCTGGCATCTGTTCCCAAAATTTTCCTAATTATAAGTCAAAATTATTACTTTCAGTGAATAAGCAAGTTATTGAATGTCAAGATATTCCCAAGGTTCTCAAAGAAAGGAAAAATGAGGTCGTGGATCAATTTAGGATCAGGAAAAAAATTCTATGCATGAATTGAAAAAAAAAGAAAAGATTTTTGCACTCATTTTTCAAAAATCGATTATCACTTTTGATGTAAATGTCAGTACAGTCGTCCCAGCTTCATCTGGTAACGGATAAACGGATACCCCACTTATACAAATAAAAATCCTGGAATCGTGTCATTGACACAATGTTAAAGATCCCCGCTTAAACGAATACACTGCTTAATCGAATAATATTTCTTAGAATCGCCAGATTCGTTTAAGCGGGCCGACAAGTATTTCCAAGTGTAATATATTTGTAGAATTTTGCTGGTCATTACGTTTGTGTTTGTATGTATAACCACTAACACAGTCAGTATTTATCTTCTAAGAAGGTGGAGGTGATACTAGTCTTTAGATCAAGGACTTCCACCATGAGGGTACATTGCAATATTAAATTTTTAGGGAGGAGTTTTTATCTATATTTTCTCCTATTATACACTGTAGTTGGGAGTGGAAAGGAACATGGGGGGAGAGGCAGGGTTGTTTGATTTTGTCCGGGGCGGAAAAAACCGTCCCGGACAAAATAGTATTTTGTCCATTTTGTCCACTTTAAAGAAAATGACAGTTCTTGATTAAAAAATCCAAAGTTTAAAAGCAATGTTTTAAAATATTGATTTTTTTTCAATGAGGTACTAGTTTTATTATCAAAATTAGCACACATAATTATGTATACCAACAAATATTTAATAAACAACAGATGCTATAAAAATATAGTATCTGTATAAAATAAATGAATATTAACGATAAGATTTAATGCTTACAAGAGCACACATCAGCAGTAAATAATTTTAAGATGTTTATTTTTTGTGAAGGAGTTTCATTGCCAACAATAAAAGTGTATATAAAATATAAAAGTAGAAATGAAAATTTTAAAAGGTTTTAGTCTCAAAATATTAAAAACCCTACTGAAGTAAACATTATTTGATGACAAAGAGAAAATTTTGCCATGAAATGAAATATGTTCCTATAATAACATTAATATATCCATAAAACAATGCTGTGTACATAAATATTTTACAACGGCGGAACATTCATTAAATCCTCAAAAAATATATCGTAAAATGACCAAATGAATCAAACTTAAACCAATATTTCTTGTAGCATCTAATGTATTTTCAAATACAAATGATATACATTTATATGTGTATTTAATTCAAACAAAATTTAACCATAGAATTTATGAGAAAATTTCATATAAAGTTTACTTTTTAAGGGATTGTAATGTGTTAAATAAATAGAAGGTGACAGAACACTTTAATTTCTTTTTAAAAATATGTATTAAAGAAAAACTTTTTTTTTCTATTTGTCTACTTTAAAATAATGTAATTACACTCAATAGTTTATTCACTATGTTAAATTTTATTTCTTTCAACTAAAATTAGTTAAAAATCAATGGGTTAGTTGCCATTCTTTTTTTTGCATGATATCATCATTCTATTTTGGGAAATAGGTAATGCAAGAGAGATACTAATTGTACATCATAACATTTTGATACATCAAACGTATGAAAAAAATTTTTTTTTTTTCATTTCTTCCATTTTGTCCATTTCTTCCGGCGTCCCGGACTTTTTTCAAAAAAGTGGACGAAATGACAACCCTGGGAGGGGCAGGGGCATCCTTTTTTTTCCATTGCAAAAATAATGCAAATTGATTTCAAACCACCTTTCCTTTTGATGAGTCACACCTCAAGGTGAGTTCCCCTTAATATTTTTTTCCATCTACAGCATTGCGTAAGGTCGCAGTATATTTCTTAGGGAAATGAGAGGTTAGGTAATGGGTACTATTGTTTACATATTAAAATATGATACTATACTCGACTGCAACCTTTCTTGACTATAGAGAAATAAGCTGAGACCAAGCAAAGGAAGTAGTTCCTTGCACGGTGTCCGAATTTTGGGTGAAATTAGATCCTTCCCTTTAGAAATCGGATTAGAGTGTTTCATCTACGCATATGTAGCCTCTTTTTTGTTATAATTTTCGTAATTTTCTTAATATTTTCAATTTTATGAACGGAGTAGAGGAGAAGCGTAATCCATTTGAATCGAACGAGCCAGCCAATAAGAGTTCACGCACAGTTAGCGATCTCTCTAATTCGCCAAGAAGGTTTCTGTTAACTCCGTTTTGCTTCCGCGCGCAGTGAGTTCAGTGTCAACTTAAGTTGCTGTCGAGTATAAGGCAATGTTAGAAATCACACTTTAGATTTAGGTGTGATGATGATGCTTAAAATGTGTCATCAAAATGTTAAATGGAGCACCTAGGTGCCATTTATAATAAATGAAAGGCAGTTTTATAAACTTGCATAAAGTAAAATTAATACTTTTGCAAGATAGCACAAGATATATATCTATTTAAAACTGTTTCTTGTATGAATAGAAGAGAAATCACATGTAAGAGAAAGCTGTCATTTAAGAGATCAAAGGATCCCCCCCCCCCCAATTCCCCTATAGATATCATAGTTTGTAAATTTTCCAGCTTGTTGTTAATTTCAGGGAAAGATTTGTGCAGTATTTTTTGGGATTCCATCCTTAGGCAGCATATATTTGCAGTCTTTAAGTCTAGCATCTTATTTTTAATCATTTTTTTTTTTTTTGGTGCTGTTTCAGATTTTACAATTACACCAATGTCAGTTAGCATTACAGACTATTTTTGAATTTTTAATTTATGTCTCGCAGACTGTTGGAAAAATTCTTCTACCTTGGGCCTATATACTGCTTGCTTTTAAAAGATACTAGAATAGGCAAAAAGCATACACTGATATACCAATAGGCTGACAGCCGATTAAACAATAAAAGATAATCTGCAGCTGGTTCATTATAATGCTAATGCTTTTCAGCACCATAATTTCTACATCACTGATTTCTTTTTGTTCACAATTTTAGAATTAGTTAAAGGGTCACTTATTTTCAAAATTCTTAAGCATTCCCCCTCTCTATAATAAAAGATAATCTGCAGCTGGTTCAGTATAATGCTAATGCTTTTCAGCACCATAATTTCTACATCACTGATTTCTTTTTGTTCACAATTTTAGAATTAGTTAAAGGGTCACTTATTTTCAAAATTCTTAAGCCTTCCCCTTCCTTTATCAATGTGTTACACTTCACCTGTCCATCTTTCATCAAATGTCACGCTATTTTTCATTAATATATTCTTTAAAAAATGTATCATGGCATCTTTATTAACCCTACTTGTCTATTTAACTCTACCTGTCACAAACTGTTACAATTTTATAAATCCTCAAAGCGTGACATAATTTATGGACAACACGTTTAATAGTTTATTTCAGTGAAAGATTATTAATTTGTCTCATTTTCATATTTTTTCCACAAAAGATATCTAAAATTTGAATTCAAATTCTGTAATCCAATACTACTGCTTTTATTAACAAAAACATTTAAATAAAAAGATTTAGATTTAGATAATATAATTTTTATTTACAAAGCTCACTATTGTTATGCAATTCTGTACCCTGCACATTGATGATAGTATATTTATAAATTGTACAAAAGAAAAAAAAAATATTTAAAGACAAAATTGATGTGTTCCAAAATTATTTTTACAAAGTTATCCCTTCAGGACAATTATGGATCTTTTCGAAAAAAGAAAATATAAATAAATAAAATCAATGCCTTTCAAAATCTTAGGTGTCAAATTTTGCACCTAGGGTTGGAACTCTAGGTGTAAAAAAAGTTTTGATGCACGAGACACATGGGTGTGTATATCGCTGTGAAATATTTTCTTCTTTCAGGATACTAAAAGCAATTTCAATTAAAAGAAAATTTTCAGCTGATTAATTGGTAAAAATTAGCTGGTTATACATAATTGACATGGAGGCTGATTACCGATTAATTCTAATTTAAGCAATGTATCTCCTAATTGGGTATATGACTCAAAGCTAAGTGCTCAAGATTGTTGCCCCCTCCCCCCCCCCTGAAACAGTTCTCTATCTGCTACACCCCTGTATAAAACTCAGGAGGATTGTCTTTTTTCTATGTTTTAGCTATGATGCAGAATTTACTGCTGTGATTAGGATCTGCATAGCCATTGGAGCACTTTTGCACTTCCCGACACAACACCAATAAATCGTACACGATTGTTGTCATCCGACATTGGCGCATGCAAAATACATTACTATATGGTACACGATTTTCCACCTCCAAATTCGAGGACGATTGTGTCATCTCTTAAAATATTTTATCGGAACGACATTCATTCATCTGCTTACTTTCTTTGAAGGAGCAACATATAGCAATGGCTTTTAAATTCGACATCACTGCATTAATTTAATGTAAGTTTTAAATTTGCAGACAATACATAAAAATTCTAGCAATAAAATAATTTGATTGATTTTTTTTGATATTTTGTTTCATTATTGTTGCTCAGATGATTTTTAATGCTACAGAGAAAAGCTGAGATTTTCACTCGGATAGTATGCGCTTCGTTTATAGTAAACAAGGTGGGAATGTAATAAAGTTATGAATATCATGCTCCCAATATCATCAATATCCCAATATCAATTTATTTGTTTTCTTTTCCTGCGAAGGTAAAGTAAATATATCAGTCTTAGTCTGTTAATGGAGGAGCCATAATTATATACGTGCGAGTAAACTGCTATTTCGAAATGAAATGCGGTGGAAAACAACCGGTTCGGGGAAACGCTATTGGTTGAGTGGAAAAACAGTGCAGTAGAGGACATGACACAGAACTTGTTGTTGTAGTATTACCATCCTTGTTTCATCGTCATCATGTCAGCAAAGTGGAAAAGCACTCTTACAATGCTGCCAATTAGACTCGTCCCAACTACAGACCACTTCTAATTTTTGAGCAATTAACAATACCAGACATGTGACCCAAATAGAATGAAAAATACTGAAAATACCCTGTGTGTGAGCAAATACAAAATTTGATATGTCATACTACACCTGCAAGTTCAAACATGGGCTTTTGGTATTATATAGCCAACTATTTTAATCGGATGCATGAAATTGGTAGATGTTGAATTTAACTTGTGATGCCCATTATGTTTGTTCTGCATTCAATATTTTGCTATTTCAAAAAATACTGAATTCAGTAAAAATACTGAAAAATCACATGTCTGAATACTCACATAAATAAAAAAAAAAGAAATTAAAAGAATGATTAATCACCTTACTGAAGTCGATAAGAGGTTCATTGCAAATTAAAAAAAAAAAAAAACAAATTTCAAGTTAAAACATTCTCCCAATCATGACACAAGTAACATGCATGTTATTTACGTCATGATCGCAGGATTGAAAATTGAATGTGAAGTTTTTTCCAACCCGAAAAAACCTAATTCGAGCAAACATTAACGACTGAACACTACATGTAACAATAATTTCTTGGATAATCTTCAAATGTAAATATGTTTAAAAAAAACTTACTCTTCATTAAATCCATTGACGTGCAATATCCTCATCTGTTTTACTATTGTGCTTTTTCCAGACTCACCAGCACCTAAGTAAATGAAAAAAATTCTTAGTTTGAATGAAAAACAATTGATAAAATGGCAAAATTCAACACACGAGCATAAAATAAGTACATGGTCATTTTTACAGAGATTTATCAATATAAGTAACTTTTGCTATTATAAAAATACAGTAAAGTTTAATAGATTGTCGAATAAAAACAACATAGAACTTCACTAAAAGTGTTAGCTATAGATAGAAATTGGAATAAAACTTATGAAAATTATGATCTCTCAGTAAGTAAACAAATATAATTTAAATTTTAGATGATGATTAAAAATAATAATAATAATAAATAAATAACTTATTACATATAAAACTTAAACCATGGGAAATTAGAAATGAAACATGAGTTTACTTTTACATTACAATGAAGTTTAGTCAGAAAAGTAAACTGAGGCCTTAAATAACATCCATAGCCCTTAGTCTTCAGTTGATGCAGCTGAAAATAACATGTTTTTACATGTAGGATTTATCAAAGGTAAGCTTACATTAATCTTAGGAAAATATTTCGTAAACGATGTTTTTCTCAATATTTTCTTTTTCCCTTGAGAAATGAATGTTCTGAATCCCGGATAAATCCT
This sequence comes from Uloborus plumipes, assembly GCA_038373865.1. Lineage (NCBI taxonomy): Eukaryota > Metazoa > Arthropoda > Arachnida > Araneae > Uloboridae > Uloborus > Uloborus plumipes. The sequence goes on from JAXGGA010011093.1 coordinate 6,716, forward strand.
TATAAAACCCTTTCAGCCTCAATTAAACAAATACCGACGTTTCCAAGAGATATGCGATTAAGTAGGGAAACTTTACCCTTTTAAATAAACAACATTTGTCTTAAAACGTAATGATAATAAATCAATAAGGACCTATAAAGGAAGAAATTCAGCCAATGTGTAGAAAATTATTTTAACATCACGAGCAGCAGAACATTAAAAACCTTCATCTAGTATGAGGAAAACCATTCTCATATACCGAGAAGCAGAATGCTGATACCATTCATCTACATGAGAAAAATCGTTTTCAGCATTCAGAGAATCAGAAGGTTGACACCAGTGTTAGAAATAAGAATTTAATTACAGGCAGTGGCATATTCAGGGGGTGGGCTGATAGGGCTGCAGCTCCCTCCGAAATATTCAAAAAAGAATTTAAAACATTTTAGCTATCACCATTTTTTTTTCTTTTTTCTGAAATCGCGACATGGCGAAATTTTTTATGTTCGACGATTTTAATTTATTACAGCTATTGCAAACTAAAATTTTCACAGTATGCGACATTCAACAACTTTAATTTCTAAATTCTAGGGCTGCAATGTACTCACAGATAGTGGCCATCACTTTAACAAATTTTCTATTGTCGCCAAGGTAGAAAGCGAACAAGTTTCCAAACCAAGTGACATACCTTTAATGGAAACATGCCAATGAAATATGATCTGGAGCAGAAATTAATTGAAATCAGATTATTTGTATTTTGTCAGCAGAAACACATTCTGTACCTCAGAACCAGACTAACGTAAGTCCATTTTCGTCATTTTTCAGTAAAGGGGAAAAACGATGTATTCGACAATCGTTTTTCCCTCTACCGAAAAATGACGAAAATGGACTTACGTTACTCTGGTTCTGAGGTACAGCATTGATGATTACAACGATTTGCTAGATCCTACAAACATTTGAGGCAGATCAGTCGATTTTTCAAACCAGTGTCAAGTTAATAGTCAAGTAGAGTGGTGTGGTGGAGATGGATGACCTTATCTCCGACACCTCCTATTAGCATCCCTGACTACAAATGTACATATGTGAGTATTTACATAGATATGATGCATGTATTATAAATGGAAGAATTTCTCACTTCCTCACTGATCAAAAGAGAACAGTTGACAAATGGACCTTGGTCATCATGCTCTTGAGGTCTTTTAGGAGTTATCTTCTTGCAACACAACATCATTAATTTAAATCTGTCGAGAAATTGTTTACTTATAAAACTACAAAATGTATGTTACTGTAATGCTTTACTTAACATTGTTTTCCATAATTTGGACCACAGTGCCGAACCTTTCAATTTTTCGAACCAGGGTAAAACGTATAACTGTCAACCTTATCTATTTTCCTTCAGGCTTCATATTAACTATCAATAAAATAAAAGAAGTACACACACAGACAGAAATAGGGAGAATTCCTGGGGTAATAATAGCCTGGACTTATTCCCTCCTAGATCCAACACTGCTGTAGAACATGCGCTGAAAGATCTACAGCCTTGCCAGCCCTTGTCCATCCACAGCCTAATTGAAGTACACATAAATTCATACAAATTATTTTAACTGAATTTTCTATCCCACAACTTATTCAACTCCTTAAAAACTGCATCTGGTTTAAAATGTAGAAATGAAATGTGTTGAAATAACCCTGAATATATTTTCTTGATATCATTACTTTACTTTTAAAATTTTTCATTGTATAAATATGTTTGAAAGTAAACATTATTCCTACCAACGTGCCACACAGACTTTAAAGTGTTTCATAATCTTTAAAAGATGAAATAGTTTCAGTTCAGCAGATTCCTACAAGGTAAACAAATCCTCTATTAAGTCTGTGGGCTTAAAAACCGTATGTTAAAAAATCGTATGCAAAAAGTAACATAGTAATATTCAGTACTTAAATACTAATGTGTAGAATTAACTATCAAATTAATTTAACTATACAGAATTGTTTATTGTAAGTACAGTCCATCTTCAAGTCAGCTAAGTCATTAATATTTAGCTTTTATTAATAAATCGAAAAAGAAACATTGAAAATGAGTAAAGATTATTCATTCATGTTCAATGCTTCAGTTTCAAAAATGTTATATACTTAAGAAGCAACAGTGTTGAACAACGCAAAAATGCTTTCTGCATTTGTTTTGACAGATAACGCATTAACTGACAGTATGGAATAGGGGAGAAAATACAGACTTTTTGTTTTTCTTTTGTTAAAATCTACATAATAAACGAATTTTTGACATCGCAGGTGTTCTCTGAGAAATGTTACGTTTAATAAAAGCAAAGTTTATTGAATTTTACAGGAAAATGTTTTTTATATTTAGGTTTCACACGAAATTTATCGGTAAGCCTAACGGTGAAAATTGAAATTGTTTCCGATCTCAAATGCTTTATATGTCCCTTTTATGATTAAATTTCATTTTATCAAATCTTTATTTCAATATTTGAACACATTTAAAAGGCACTTGGCAAGAATTTTATCAAAACAAAGTGTTTTCTTCACCCACTAGATCGAAGAAAGATACACGACTTGGCGATCAATATTGATACCAAACACATAGCGCATATTTATTACGATTTGGAGAAGGGTAAAAATTAACGGCCACAATCAATGACCACAATAATCGGCACATTTTATACATGCATTTTTTACTATAAACTCGTAAATCATCGTTAAAAATATGACCTTCACTAAAACAGCAATGGCAGGAATGGCTTCGAAAGCACTTATTTGGTAATCAAACGACGAAAATTTGAGGATCAAGTCAACTACAAACCTAATAAAAGGAGTCTATGAGTTGCTCGGTATATCTGTTTGTCTTTTTGAATTTGTCTTTCGATTTTCTTATTAGCTTCTTTCCTTCGTTTATCCTCTTCTGCATCGCCCTTGGAACTGGATCCTCCAAAGCAACCCATGACATTAGGCCTAATGCCGGTTACCGCCGGTCTACAGACCGAAGTAGCAAACAAGTAGTTACTGTACAGCTTATTGGAAATATCCTGTTGTGTGAGAATCCATGATTTAATCTCCCGCGATTTAGGATTAAGGTATGGCTTCCGAGTGAGATCGGAGTTTACAGTATTGAATCTGAAGAAATGCTCATTGGTGAAAACTAGTTTAATGGAAATAAAACGAGTCACACGACTATCATCCTTAGCATTTTTCTATTACCGTACACTCGCGAACACACACACGACAGCCTCACAGCATATACATTAAACCACGAAGTAAAAAGCTTAGTGGGAGGATATGTTTAGCAAAGCCATACACTTCTTAATCGCACAAATAAAAGACGTCAGTAGCGGAGGCTAGGTTTAAAAATAGAAACTGAAATCTATATTTTCACTTCAGTATGAAAATTATAGAGACTTAATGGAAGAAGAGAAACATGATAGTTTTTCAGAGGCGCCAATAAAAATGAGAAAACGAAACTGAAAATACGTTGGGAAGAAGAAAATCCCTTTGAAATATTTTTTGCAAAAAATTTGTTCGCGCACAAATTTTGGGTAAAAAATAATATCGTACATTCTGCAAAAAAAATTTTGAAAAAAAGAAAAAACAAAAAAGAGAAAAACAGGAGAGAAATTCTGTTCCCTCGGAAAAGTCCGAGTTATTTTTTATACTTCGCAAAATTTAAGAGAAAGTAATAGTTTTGCTTAAATTTCAGTTTTCATCAACGAAATAAAAAACTTTTGTTTAGAAATGTGCCTGTTTTTTCTTTGAAATGCGTTGTGAGAACTTTTGAACACTTCGATTTCAATTCGTATCCTGCAGTTTTTCTCGCAGTTCTAGTTTTAATAATCAATAAAATCTCATAATTACAAATATTTATAAAACCAACAAGAAGATTTTTACATTTCAAGTTCTGAACTCAAAAACCAAAATTGCAGTCATTCCCTTTTATAAGGATTGGAATGAACTGTACAAATATTGCAAAACTTTTATAATTTCATATTAAAAACTTTTCAGCTTCGTTATTTATCTGTCTACTTGCCTATTTCTTTGCTTAATTTCTCAAGACTTAACTTACCTAAGATTTATTTTTGTTAAAAAAGTGTGAAAAAATCAGTTTCGCATTTATATACAGCTTTCGGATACTACTATCTATCTTTATAATCAGAAGGGAAAGAAAACGGACTTTCTTTTTACAGAATGCCCGCGAGGCCATGATTTACAGTTTAAATTGCGTTTAAAACACAAATTTTCACTCATATCTTTCATGCCTGTTTTGTTTGGTCTGTAAATCTAGTTTCACTGTCATACTTGTATGTATTAACTGTAAAATATTTCAAGGAATAATGGTATTCGAAATCGGAATTAGAAATGAATGAACTGCTAATTTCGATTTGTGAACTTAATAAATAAATTGGTATCAATGACAGGATGACAAATTCATAAAAGAGTAAAAGGAAGCAAGAATATTTCGATTAAAAAAAATTCAAAACGAAAGACTAAATGAAACCAAATTTGCCAGAGCGGCAAATATTTGAGGGCGTGCTGGTACTGTGCAGCTGCAGTTTAAACAAAAGTGAATTAATGAAGCACTGATCTATCTTTTTTTACTTAGAAATATTAATTTTACATGATCTATGAGGTTTTCGAGGAAGAGAAGATCGAAGCTCTCCCCTCAAAACGTTTCGGAATTGAAGTCCTAAAACGGAATCGCCGGCCGCCTCGCTTTACGTTAGGGGAATGAATGTTTTCGGAACTTTAGCACTGAAATTCAGATACGTTGTGTAGCGTAAGTAGATAAATCAATCGCCCTCCCTTTGAATTTTGATTCCCTTGTACACATCATTATTTGGAAGCTGTGAAACATCAGCATGCAAAGGACATTGTCCCGTAACCGCATTATGATGATTTTTCAATGAAACAATCCGAAGAAAAAGCTTCTGTTTTGCCTCTCGAACAGCTATTGTCATTTGTATGTTTTCTTTACGCAATTTTCATAATTTAATTGTACAGCGGCGTAGCCAATATATGATATACAGGATTTTTTTTAATACAATGATGGCAATTATTCCTATTATTAGTGACTATTATCGAAGTCTGGAAATCCCTTGTTAAGGAAACATTAAATTTCTGCTCCAGATGTCTGTACTGCTTTTACTTTTGGCTTCCTGAAGTTTCATGGGCAAAAAGAAAACTAAATCAGGCTATTTCGAGGGAATTAGATAAGGAACTAAGGCTCCTAAAAAGTTATTTACATCCGTATTGAGGGAAATAATATTTAAAATTTCGGTGTTGGGCAATGGCTTGAAGTACAAAAAGAGTTAACTTACTTTCTTGAACATTCAGGGGTGTCCCGAGGGGAGGTCACGGGAGGTCGATGTGACCTTCCAAATAATTCCTTATTCTGCAATTTTATCTGACGATTTGGCAAATTTGGGGATGTAACTGTAATTTTTAAATGCCTGAAGGTCCCTTTTCGTTAGCTGTATTTATGTGAGCATACACGTATTAATCATTCGGCAAAATTTGGAGTTCCATTCGGTTAAGTTCGGAATTTCTGCCCTCCCAAAAATTTAATTTCGAGGCGCCCCTGTGAACAGTGTTATTATTTGCAGAAATGAACTACAAATGATGCTAATTAAGCTTTAAGAATGCGCAAAAGCAGCAAAATATTTTTAGTAAGGAGTTAATATATCAAGCTTATATAATCGAACTATAAATTCCAACTAAATTTAATAAAGAGAAAAAAAAATACTGAAAGGTTAAATGAGAATGAGACTGAATTCTTCAGCAGCGGATATCTCACAAGGTATACACAGTACTGAACAAAACTGGCTGTCATCAGTGGCGCAGCAATGGGAGCGGGGAGAAAAGGCTAACTGCCCCTTCCTTGAAGAAACAAAAATGATAACAGTACAGCGACCATCAACATAATCTTGTTTCGAGGAAACTCGATTTCTATCTGCATCTATCATTCAGACCATGCCATAATTTATTCATCTATTTCATAACTACTTATGACGGTCACCTCGTTTAGTGGTCAGAGAAGTCTGACTCGGATAGGGGAGGTTTCGGGTTCGAATCCCGGTTCGGGCATGGGAGCACTTTTTCTTTCCTGTCCTTGTCCTTTCTTTGTGTGAATGTGTTGTTGTGATGTGAAAGGTTGCCTTTCCTTTTAACGGGTCCCTATGTGTGCCGTGGAAGTAGGACTTCACATCAAATTATGGTACAGTTAGAAAAGTGAAGAAGCGCACCCCAAATTGCTAGTCTGTCTGGCACAATATAACTACATGTCTATCTATTTATATTTATCTATTTAAATTTCTATCAATCCATTACCTATTCCTTTATGTATCAATTTATTATCTCTTTATCTTTATATATCCATTACTACACATTTAACTGTCTTTTTATAGCTATTCGTCTATTTATACTTCTGTATATGTTTGCATATCCATACCTAGTCATATCTATCTATCAATCTGCCTGGGTATAAAAAAAATCACCGAAAAACCCCTCCATGAAAAATTTCTCGTTGCATTACTGGCTTCCTCATTACAAGTGAGGAACTTACCAAAGCACTATAAATACACCTGTTGCGCCTTGGCCGGGGTCACAAGAAGTTACTGTGAAATCCCAAAAATTTCCATACTCGACAAATTTTGTCTGACGATTTGGCAAATTTTGAGACAGCATTGGAAAATTGCAAAAAAAAAGCAACTATGGCTCATATTTTATCATTCGGTGAACATCGGATTTCTAATCGGCAAATTAAAAATGTCTTTTTTGCTCAAAAATTTTAGTTCAGGGTATACATGACTATTTCAATAGCTAGCAGACAATGAGGAAACAGCCGATTTTTTTAAAATCACGTTCTAATTTTTGTCATTTGAAGTTACGTAACGTAGATATCTAAACACTTTAAATTAGTTTTCCTTGTTATAGTCATAATGTTGTAGCGTAGCCAACTTTCAGGAATATAGTATTTCTATTGCACATAATAATGCGAAATTTAACTTTTGGAAAAATACAAAAAGTTTTCGCTGATTCTTATATTATTTGCTCTCCCGATGTCGAAAATCACCTCCATTTTTTCCATCGCGTCGGAACTTTTTGTGAAATAGATCACTATTTTTTCTGTAAATGTGCTTCAAAAATAATTATTTCGAACAATTTTGCAGTATCTGGAAAAGCAGTTCTTTTTATTCCATTTATATCATCGATTCCAGCGTTTCCCAACCTTTTTTAGCTCGCATAGTACTTGGCTGTACATCATGTATAATTGTGCCACTCCGGAAAAATGATTGCATTTCGTTTTTTTTTTTTTTTTTTTGCAATTATGTTTATTTATTTGCAGTAAACATTTTATGAACTGACAATGTTGGCACACCAAATAACGAGTGAAATTTTTCTGCATGGGGGAAAACGGCATGTTTCGTTTATTTATTTTTTCCCATTTTGTCATACCCCCCCCCCCCCTTTGAAAAAATCACGAATACACGTACGCCATTGGAGGGGAGAAAAATATTGGCTCTGAATTCTGCTGGAAAATTTTTGGAAATAATATTTGCATGGGGTAGACAGATCAGTGAATGAACACTTAAGCAAATTTTCAAAAACTCATAGCATCGGAAAAAATAGTAACATTTGCCACATGATAGTAAAAACACTTCAGATGATATACGCAGTATTTAAAAAAACGTTGGTAGAGCTTTTATGGTTCTGCTTAATTTTTTATGGGGGGTAAAAACGAAAAAAAGTACCCAGACCCAGTGAATGAACACCCCTACCAGGGAACAAATGCAGCATTTTCTAGTCATTTTCTTTCTCTATATGTGTAGAAAGAAGTTAGTTCTGCTAATTCATCTAAGAAAAATGCTTCAAAACCTTATTTTTTAGGAAAAATACGAGATGTTCATTCACTGGAAATGTTCATTCACTGGTCGGTATACCCTTATACTACTAAGAGTGAGTTTCGTTTTAAATATGAACAGGGGTGCCCACAAGGGGGGATTGTGGCGCAAGTTGCGCCATCAAAACTTTTTTTTTGGGGGGGAGGGGGATTTTTTAAAACTAATTTATAAATTTAATTAAATTATTTATTAATTTATTTTTTTAATTTCAATTATTTTTTTTTATTTCTTTATTATTTATTTTTTATTTATTTATTTTGTGTGCGTGTGTGTGTGCTTGCAATGTCTGGAAAAGAAAAAAGCGATTCTAGTCTGCGCATAATTCGATTTTTTAAAAAAATTAATAATATATAAAAAACTTATAATTATAATTGAAAAATATAAATAAATAATATTAAAAAAAATAAATAAATTAAAAAAGAGGGATAAAATTAAAAATTAAAAGCTCAAGAGGGTTGTGAAAAATTTAGGGGGGGGGGGAATTTACGCCATTGAGCTTGGGGGGGGGGATGGGCACCCCTGAATATGAATAGAATTTAGAAAAAAAAAATCTGCATTCAAAAAGTGGAAGGCTCCGAAATGAGACTGAGCTCCCTCTAACTTCGGAGGTTAATTGCAACTTGCAAGAAAGAAAATTTAATTTGAACTAAATAATTACGTCTAGCTAAATAATTACTACGGCATCATATTGCGTGATGTTAAGACATAAAGATGGATCATCAAAAACTGATATTTTAGTGACTCTTCGGGTACACGGACGTCCGATGAGCTGTACTTCGATCGGTAGCTATTGATTTTTAATCTTCCTCTTTTTTTTATATTTTTTTCAATTTTTTCAAGGGCAGATTCCAGTTTTTCTTCTTTTTATTTTATTTTCTCTCGAATTTTTTCTCATGGCAAACATGTTGTAAAACGCTAATTCAGCCCCCAGAAGAGTTATATTACGCGTTAAACTTCATTATTTTTAAAAGCGTTTCCGTTTTTTTTTTTCAAAAACTTTTTTTTTTTTTCCTTTTTAAAAAGATCCCTTAAATCACAAGGTTTTGGATTTGGCCATGGCCCCCAGCTATTTCAACCCCTAGGAGGGGGATTTCTCCCTGAAGTATTTTTTAACCCTGAAGTATATTTTAAAACCAATCTTTTTTTCCCTAGGGGTTTGTTTTACAAGTTGTTCGCTTATATTTTTCGTTTCAAAACCGAAGAATCGACACTTCTATGAATCCCATGTCCAAAAACATTTCCATGCTGAAAAAAAGAAAAAAAAATAATAATAATAATTAGGGATGCACTGACTAATCGGTAGTAGCGATTAATCGGCCATAATCGGCAACTTTGCCGATTATTAATAATCGGCAAAAAAGGGGGAAAATATTTTTTAAATATTATTCGTCAAACTATACCTTCACTAAGAAACTATGATGACTAATTTTATTAACAGTAACAAAAATCCTCAGTTTATATCAAGTTTTAAATAAATTAATTCTCCTACTTTGAATAAATATACATAGACAATGTTGCAACATTTTTCATGTGGCGACAGATGTCTTCTTAGTACAGTGCTTTTAGAAAAAGTCTAATTTTCACAAAGAATAAGTTTTGAATTAAATTGCTACTAATTATTAAAAAATTAAATTAAAGTACTCCTGAATTGGAGCACTCACCACAGACTCTCCTCCCCCCGCCCTTTTTTACTTCCTTTTACGTAGTAAAGGACACGAAAAAAATTTCACTCAAATTTCGGTCTAAATTTTGACTTTGCTCACCCCTGAATGAATGTCGCGTAGTTTTTTCGACCTGTCAGCACATGCATAGCATATGTACCTAACAACATACAAACAGCCGAAAAATCAATTTCGACCACCCTCGAGTAAATTACGACGAGTTTTCTCGTGACGTCTGTATGTACGTATGTGCGGATGTATGTGCGGGTGTATGTGCGGATGTATGTGCGGATGTGGCTCGCATAACTCAAAAACTATATGCCGTAGAAACTTCTAGTTTGGTATGTAGGCTCTGAGGGGGGTCTAGTTGTGCACCTCCCTTTGTGATTGCATTCGAATGTTCCCAAAGGGGTCTTTTACCCCTTTTTGGGGGTAAATAAATGTTAATTTCAATATAGACTCAAGTGATATGAACTGGCGCCACTACTTGGCGACATGTCGCCAAGCTTTTGGTAGCCAAGTGTTTGACGCCAACTTGGCGATATATCGCCAAGTTGGCGACAAATTTGGCGAAAAAATTATTTTTTGAATTTGGGTTCAACTTGGCGCTATTGGCGATATTTTGCGAAAAATTCACTGAATGATATTAAAATCGGCAATATTTAGAAAATTAACCATTGTAAAATATTTTTTTGCTTTGTTTCGTGGCAGATTAGGGGAGTAAATATTTGAATTATTACCTTGCTCACTCCAAGCACTTTTTTTAACACTTAAGGCAACTACTAAGAAATTTACACGTAAAAGGAAGTAGTGTGGGGTCCATACCAGATTTTTTTTTTAATTTTCATACCCAATTGACATAATTAACAATGTGTTAATGTAATATTATTGACAATAATATGAAAATTGGTTCTGAGAATTTTGATAAAATATGGAAATTATTTTGTGAAAATTAGGAAAATGGAAAAAAAATCTTCCTTCTGAAATAAATTACTTACTATTTCTAAACTCGGATATGTACAAGAGAGAAAAAACAGTGATGGTAAAATTGGTAGTATTAAAAACTATCATCCTTATCATTAATCGGATCAGCCGATTAATCCGCCGATTATCAACAACCGATTAATCGATAATCGGTAATCGGCCAATTTACTTATCGGTGCATCCCTAATAATAATAATAATTAAAATCATATTTTGAAAATCTTGGAAGCATTGCATGTTTCATACGAGTAGCATCACAGATCTTCAATCACGAATCTTCCCGAATTATTTATATTTATTGAAGTTACATTCACTGAGATGATTAAGATTACGATCGAAATTAAGTGTGCTTATAATAAAGTATTGATGTCTATTTATATTTCTGGGATGTACCGCCCCCATCGTTTATCACTTCTAAATATCGTGATAAAATTTAATGATAAGGGAAATGATCTTACGAGAGAAAATAAAAATATACTGAAATTTTATTTTTATGAATAGTAGTAAAAAAAAAGAGATAAAAGTAATTTTGTTGTCCCTAAATTTTTGCCGCTCCTAAAAATTTGCTGCTCTAGTTAGCCTACTCCAAGGGCGGATCTAGCTCGTGGTTAAGGAGGGGGTCATTTTCGGAAATGGGGGGTCAAAGGGCAATTTTCGAGCAAAAATGAGGGTGTTGGGCAATTTTTTCGAAATACTAGACCCAAAAAATGCAGTTTTATGCTATATTTGGTCGCTTGTGGTGGTGGGGGGGGGGGGGGGGAGGGGGGTCGTGACCCCGCTCTGGATTCGCGCTTGGCCTAATCTGACTGTTTGGAAATTCGGCCCTGCGTGCACATGCGATATCCTATTGTTATATAAACAATGCATAAAAAATAATTAGCATTTAGTGTAATAGGAATAGAAATAATGCGTGATGTCAAACATTATGTGTGTGTGTAATCAAACATTTCTAAAAAAACGTCGATTAAACCATTAAATTATGAAAGTGTAGATAACTACAACTTCGTTTTTAACTATATTTTTTTTTTAGCCTTAACATGCAAAACAGCTCAGTGGTGTGCAACAGCCATTGAGGGTCAACGATAACTCTGCCGTGTTAAGCACAAAAGTCGTATCTGCACTTTTTAACAAAATTGAGTTATAGTCACCAGGTAGTTTTTTATCACGTATTTTACCAAAATACAATGCTTTATGGTCATTTTTAGATAAGGAAGTATTTGTAAAAAAAATCTGAAAAAAAAAAAAAAAAAAAAAATCATCTGAATCAAATACATGGAGGCGCAAAACTTTAAAAAAAGCAATATCTCAGTTTGTGATCATCCGCAGATATCATTCTTGCTCTTAGCGTAGCAGAACTGTGCCTCTCTCAGTTTTCATGACCGAGGGCTATGAGTTTCAAGGTAAATATTCCAGTTAAATGGTTAACCAAACGTGGAACTCCAGGGTTTAGTTCTCAAGCATGCTCAATGCTGATTTTATCAACTACGTAAGGGATGAAAGGTGGAGTCGTCCGTGATCCACCCGGAAATCGAACCAAGGTCAACATGCAAAACAGTAACATTATATCAGTTCTGGAAAAACAACTTTTCCGAGGCGAGAAAAAAGCTTGAAACTGCGGTCTTCTTTTAAAGCTCGGCATTTCGTCTGCCATGGATGTACTTTCTCACTCTTCTGTTCTAATCCTTTCTTTGCGTGAATGTGTGTTGTGAATGGCTGCCTGATTTATAAATGGGTCTTATCGCATGTGTGTTGAGCTAAAACGGACTTCCACCTTAATGGTGCTCATAAAAACGGAAGCCGTACCTATTCCGCCTTAAATCGAGCAGATTTATCTACTCGGACTCGGGTACCCGAGTAGTACAAATGACAACTACTATTCCTTTAAGTCAAAGCCAAAATTAGCCAGGGGATGAAGTTTAAAACTTTTCTTTTTTGTAATGAGTTTTACTATTGGATTGTCATTTATGGCCTTTTATAGAATGAATATTTCTTTATCAAAACCATAGCTTTTTAAGCTATTGCATAGCTTTTATCGCATGCTTTGAGCGGACTGAATCAAGAAATTTTGTAACGAAAAAACGTAACACCAACCACTCCGAGGTGATCACAGTAATCGTAATAATGACAATTTTGAATGTAAGGCTTCTCTGGATTACATAATGAAATTCATTTCTATGGTCTTTTTAAAAATTTTATCTATTTATATATAGATCAATGTCCTGGCCTGAGATAATATATATATCATCGCACAGCCGTTAAAGCCTCAGATTTAAACATAGGCGGACTTACGGGGGTGCCAGGGGGTGCGCCGTACCCCCAACATTTTTGGTTGGGTTTTGAAAATAATGCAATTAAGTATAATTCGCCAAGAAATGCAGTTGAAAAAGAACATTATTATTCAGTGCTGTATTAAAGAATGAGTGTATACTCCGTAAGTGGGTATTTATTGGTACATCATTACAATTTCTTCTACTTTGAAACTACCATGGCGAAATTTAAAAAAAAAAAAAAAAATAACGTGACTATTGTAATAACTTTATCAGTAAAATCTGCCCTGAAATCAGCTGAAAACCAGCATTTTTTGGGTAAATTTTCAAAATTTTCCATAGAAGTACCCGTACCCCCCCCCCCGGACTTCTTATTGTAGTGGCGCAACCAGAGGGGGCACACAATGATCGTGCTCCCTTTCTCCAGAATGCTGAGTTGATATTTTTTTAAAAATATTCGTTATTATTGAAGAGAAGGAAAGAACGCGTCTTGGGAAAAGGCACCAAAATACGCAATGTTGAGAAAATATCTTAATTTCTTTCAAAAATGAAAAAATCTCGACACTTAAATTTTTCTTCTAACTTCAGATTGTTAGTCAGCTAATTGTGTGCCAGCCCCTCCTCTCGCCCTATCCTCTTGTTTTTAATTTCATTTCTGCCCGATTTTTTTTTCTTTTTTTTTTTTTTTTTTTTCTATTTCGTCTGAAATTAAAAAAGTCTTCAAAATGTTATTTCTCGGAAGTCCTCTACACCGCCAAAGTTATTACGGAGCATCACAAATTTCGTCACCTGGGCTTCAATTTAGCAAAATTTCCTTTGAAAATCCTCCAAATACCAAATACCTTAAAAGATCGAAAATTGCTTAAAATTTCGCTTTTGAAGCTTCAATTTTGGAAAATTTTCGGATAAGGGCAACCTCAACCACCATCACAACCACCATCCATCATTAAAAATCGTTAAAATTTTACTTTTCTAAATTACAGTTCCGAAAAGTCTAAAGGGGAGAACCTTTTGGCACAGCAGGCTTTGAGGCAGGCACATAAGAACTTTGTTCTTAGAACTTCAATTTCGAAAATTTTCAGGGTGGAGCCCTATAACCCCCTCCAATAACCGCATAAAAAATTGTCTAACATTGCGTTTTTGGAGCTTAAACTATGAAAAACTGAAGAGCTGGTAGATAAGGGGGGGGGGGGTATCTGTTTTCAAAAAATCCATCGGGACAATCCTACAATCAAGTTCATAAGACTTGAATTTCTAAAAATATAATCGGAGCCCCTCATACCTTTCTTCGCCCTCAACTTCGTATCGCTTCTAACAACATTAAAAAATTATTTAAGGTTTCTTCCATAGTTTCAAAAGTTAAGAAGTGCCGAATCCCTATTGTTACTGGGTCCACGTTGCGTTTTTAGGACGTAAATTTCGAAAAAAAATTAGACAAGCTTTTCAATGTCCCTTTTTCTAATATCATTCAAGACGCCTATGACACTAAAAATTATGTTTTTAGAACGACAATTGGATGAGAGGTGCAGCACACCGTTCTCTTTCAATTATACAAGCTGGCACTTCTGTATGAAATCTGAAAAAGAAAAAACTAATGTTTGAAAAAATTTAAGGCGGGAGAGACTTTAAACCTCTCCTCCTAACATTACTAAATATTGCTGTAAAACTTCGTTTTTTAGGACTTGTATTTCGAGATGTTTCTTGGAGAGAGAACCAGAACGCCTCTCTCGTCACATCATCAAAGTTTGTCTACAGTTGCGTTTTTGGAATTTCAACTTCGAAAAGTTGTGGGGAAGGTGATCAATTTTGCTCTATTTTTCAAGAAATTGGTAGGGGACAGTCCTTAAGATAAGCTCCATCCCTTAAATGAGCGTCTACAAATATCGCCTATAATCGCGTTTTTAGGCCTTTAATTTCTAGAATTCTATGTGGAAGGTGGAAGCTCCTGTGAACTTTTCTTTCCCCTCACAGCACCAGAGACAGTCTAAAACTGCATTTTCAGGATTGCAATATCAAAATTTTTCCTTGGGATAATCTCCCAAACCTGCCTATCAAATGGAGAAAAAACTAAAAGCAGGATTCGCCAACGTGGGCCCAGCCCGAAAAAAACTCGCCGAGATTTTTCGGGTGGGCCCACTTGAAATGACACAGACACTATGTCGGTGAAGTGTTTTTTTTTTTCACAATTTACTGCACATTGAAAACATTTATTTCAGAAACAAACTAAACATTACAAATATTTTGATCAATATCAAGTCTAGAAATTGGTACTGATCAGTTTAGTTATAACATTGAGTTTATTATGATATTTAGTGTTGGTCAATACGTGGTCCAGAAATAGGCATCTTCCTTTCTGAGCAAACTTATTAAGTATTAGAAATAAAACTGTGCATCTGAATTTGAGTTATTTGTTTATTTATTTGAATATTTACAGGATCAAACTAAACAGGAACTATTTAAATCCATAAATTCAATTCAATATTAATTTAAAATATTTTATCATATTAATTTTAAAAAATCAATATAGCATTGCTTTTTCCAAATAAAAAATTCTTTAGGGGGTCAGTGACCTCTCGTCATGGCTCCCGACTCTTTAAAAATTTTACGTAGCAAGCAATAGTTTGGTATACAATGTTTGAATAGAGAATGATACTAAAATGACTCCCCTGAAATGAAAAATGAAAACCCTGATATTTGATTAAAAACCCAGACGGGCTGGGTTTTTTCAAACTCTGTTTAAAACTGTTTTCTGGTTGCACCACTGGCTTGTTGTCCAGGGAATCACCCCCCCCCCATTTCTGCTACTGTTGCACCCCCAGAATTTGCGCTCTAAGTCCGCCTATGGATTTAAAATTTGGCAACCATGTCCACATGATTACGAAAGTATCCATTAAGAAAGGATATTTCGAAATATCAATTAGTTCGGGAGTTAGTTTTTTTTTATACCTCTGAATGGAGTTTTAAAAGTTGAGTGAACCGGTGTCCTAATTAAAAATTCGAAAAAGAAGAAGAAGAAAAAAAAGAGAAGGATATAGTGCCTTTTACCTCCTAGATACAGATACAATAGAAGCAACGCTGACGAGAGAGACTTTGTCAGCCTAGTCGAAAACTAGGGTCCCGGCACGGAATCGGAGTAATGTAAAATTTACGAGTTTTATGGAGGGAGCATAGGCGTCGCGGGGGGGGGGGAGACTCAAGCCTCCCACCCCCCGTAGAAATTAGTACTTCCTTGCTTTTAGCTCTATTTTTGTGGCAAAAGCACGAAAATATTTCCTCTCAACTCTTTAATGAAAAAAATATTAAAAATTTCAACTTTTAATAATTGAAATCTGCACTAAAATTGCGGTCCAAGGGGAAAATGTCCGGCTAAATCGTGGGGGAAATAACTGAGCCCTCCCCCCAAAAAAGTCGCATATGGGCGCCCATGGGAGGGAGGGGTGCTTGATGACCAAACTAACAAAGGGGTCGCCTTGCTGCCATGATAAGCACAAAAGTCGTATCTGCACTTTTTGTCACAATTGAGTTACGGTCACTAGGTGGTTAGTAGTCACATATTTCACCTAAACACAATGTTTTATGGTCATTTGTCAATGGGAAATATTTTGAAAACATATTTGAAAAAGTTTCATCTGAATCAAATACATGCAGGCGCAAAACCTTAACCCATTAATGCCTGACATTTTTTTTCTAAAGATATTTTATATACTGGTTACATGGCTACAGAACACACTTTACAATGGTTATGTGCTGCAATCTGTTAATAATGAATTGGAATAATACCAAAGTAATAATTGAACACTATTATTTAGTTGAAATGTTCCTTTTTTGGTAAATTCAGACACATTTTGGACCGTCCCGAAAAAGGGACGCTAGGCATTAATGGGTTTTAAACGGCTATTTCTTATTTTGAAGTCGTCTGCAGATACGACTTTTGCGCATAGCAAGGCAGCTTGGCTCTCGAAGACCCTGCATAGAGGATAATAACAATAACATTTTTTATTCTTGTTTCTTCACAGTTTGGGAGTTCAGAATTTATTCACAAAATCCATGCATCAGACGAAACTGGACGAACCAACAAAATAAAAATTCTGAAAAACTAGCTTATCCGTGAGCTCCTTCTGCTCCAGACGCCAAAACCGCTTTGGACTATTTAATCTCTCGCAGAAATACTTATTCTCAAGTCAACAATATCTCAGAAGAGGTCTTTGTTCTTTCCGCTGTAGTGGCTAGACAATCGACTGCCGGGATTAGTTATGTCCCATTGTTATCTTTAAGCTGAAGTTTAAAATACAAGGCAAAGAATTTAATTCCTGCTCACCCTAAAAGTGATATTTCATTAATGGATACTCTCAAGGATGCGGTTTATGCAAAAGTGAAATGTCACTAAAACACGAATGCATTTCAATAGTGATGTGGTGTCGCATGTTGTTCTTTTGGCCAGCGGCGTATATGTGTTTGGAATTTCGGAGGGGGCCGATGTAACCAAGCAAAGCCAAGCTTATTTCAGAGTTTTGTTAGGGAAAGGGTGGTGGTTCGGGAACCCTTTACTGAATATATTTTAAAATTGATGTCCTGAAAACCAATTTAAGGCTATCATGGGCGTCGCTGCCTGCTGAACATTGGGGGGGGGGACTTTGGAAAAATAGAAATGCTAGGGAAAATTCATGTTTTTTTAAAAAACATGTTTAGCCTTTGTAAAGACCAATGAAAGTTGAAATTTTCAAATAAGGATCACAAGGAGTCATATTCTGACCCGTAGCGGGGACAAAAAAGTTGGGGGGGGGGGGGGTGAAATTGCCGACCCCTCATTAATTTCAAACAGAGGGAAAAGAATGGGTTCAGCTTCTTTTCTAAGAGGGAAGTCATAACTAGATCAGAGAGTTGAGAATGTGTTCCTAATCGCAAATATATTATTTAACAAGGAGTAAGGGGTACGGGGGTTTCTCCCCGGGAATTTTTTGGAATTTATGGTCTTAAAAATGCATTTTAGACTATCTTTGGTAATGTTATGGGAGAAGAGGTTCGAAGGCATTCTTCCGTCCATTTTTCGATATCGAAACGTTAAAAACTCAATTATTAACTCTAATTGTGCTATGAAAAGAGGGGATCGGGGATTTTTTCGAAATTGTATTGCTAAAAACGCAATTTTAGACTATCTTTGCTGATAGTATGCAGATTAGAGATTCGAATTCCCTCTTTTCGAAAATTATTTAAATTGCAGTCTTAAAAATGCATTCTAAACAATTTTCGGCAGTGGTAGTATAGTTGAAGAGGTTCATTGGCGCTTCTCTGGATATTTTTGGAAATTGAAATTTTAAAAACACAATTATAGATCATATCTGATAGTTTTAGGGAAAGGGACATCCGGGGGTTCTCTCCTGGAACTTTTTTTGAAAATGTAACTGTAAAAATGCAGTTTTAGACGATCTGCGTAGATATTAGGGAAGGGGAGATTTAGGGCTCACCCTGGAACTTTTTCAAAATTGAAGGGTCATCTTTGATAACTTTAAGAGGACAGACAAATATTCGAAAAGCGTGATTTCAGTTGACTTTCAATGATGTTAGGGCAGGAATTTTCGAGAACTCTCCTTCGGAAACAAAATTTTAAGCCCTTTAGAACGAAATATAGAACGATCTTAAATGTTGTTGACAAGAGACAGAGAGGGAAACAGAGAAGATTCCTTTTTTAATGAAAGATATGTTTATTCAAGCTGAAACAGCAAATAAATAAATTAAAAAAAAAAAAATAGGGTGATACTCCCATATCTCACATTTTATACTCACGTTACAGTAGTCAAAATTCACGCATTTGATCAATAACAATGTAAAAGCTTAATTTAATGCTTGAAGAAAAATTAATGCTTTTCACCCTCCTTTATCGCGTCATAATTTAAACTTTTGATAAAAACAAATAATTAAAAACGAATTATAAGTTTTTAGGGGGCAGACTGTCTAAAAAGTTCTGTCTTCTTAATATGCAGTGTAATTTACCAGGAAAAAATTCCCTTTATGATTATTCATCTGGCATTTTGATCTTCAACAATATGTGAGAAATCTTTCTAATATATATTTTTTTAATTTAATTAATTTTTAATCATTGCTTCTTACCCTCTCCTCAATATAAGCATTTGTTTTGCTTCAATTGTGCCTATACTGAGAACGATGCTTTCACTTAATTTTGAAAGTTCCATTTTGAAATTTATATTTCTCAGCTAAAAATTAGGTTTGAAAATTTCAATTTAAAATACTTTGTATGGAAGATAAATAACTTGCTTTTTTAAATGATAATTCAGTTCTTTTTACAAATTTTCATTTAAATACAGCGATAAAATATTTTGTCGGTTTCAACTTTTTAAAAATAATTTAGTTATCTGAATAATACTCAACTAAACAAGCCTTATTATTTTATCACTTAAAAAATAAAACAGAATATTTTCCACGTAAACTATTTCTTAGTTATTTGAAAATATAATTCTAATTTGGAATAAAAATATTTCGTTTATCAACATTGCTAATATTGAACGTTTTCTTTGCAACTCAAATTTCATAAAAATGTATATCAATTAGTAACTACAAAAAAAAAAAAAATTAGTAAGCTAACACGAAAATACAAGTAATTTTCTCTTGTTGTGTATTATTTCACTTGTTCAAAAATTTAAATTACTTCGATCAAAAAATAAGCATCTTAATACTGATTAGTATATGCTCATCGAAAATATTCCAATCAAATATCTTGTAATGTTCATTGTAAATAAATACGAATAAGCATTTCAGCTAAAAATCAGTTTAAGTATAATATATAACTCTATATAGAGTCTACATATGTTAGGGTAGTAACATTAAAGGGCACACGGATACAAGGGAGGGGCGATGGAGGTAATCGCCCCCTTCTTTGAGGATCTCTCCACCGGTAGTCTTTCTCTCGCGATGCTGAAACTCAAAAAAACTTTTTAGACAAGTTTTAAATGATGGGGGAAGGAGGTTTGGGCCTCTCCTCCGGAAATATTTCGGAATTCCAGTCCGAAACTTTTGTGATCAATATTTGCGAAACAGTATACATAATAAAAAGTAAGTTATAAAAACTAATTGCCTTTTCCTTGAAAAATTCCTAGATTCGCCCTTGAGGGCACATTATTTCCTTCAATGCATAAGCAATTTGTGGTACTGATGTCTTGAAAATCGCTCCGTGCTCACTCTTACAGATTACCGTTAAAGGTGTATGAAGTTAATAAGAAATTTTGTTGTGTATCTTTTTTATGTTAAAACAAAAACTGTATAATGAGTAAAACTTACATGATTTCTTTCCTCCAAATATGATACTCTTTAGTGCCGTACTGGACCGATGGATAGTATGCTTTATGAAAAGATTCGCTTTCCACGAAGGAAAATCTTTCTCCAGCTGTTCTCCCAAAAAAATTCTTCCTCACACCATGTGGCCAAACACGTGAACACATTAGTGCTCCCCGTCAGAATTTAAAGCCCCTCCCATTCGGGGGGGGGATGTCTACGGGTGGTCAGAGAGGGATTTTTTAGTGCCCATTGTGATGCAGCTGGACAGGCTGGACAGTGTCTTCTTTCCTCGTTAAGAAGAGTGGGAGGGGGAGGGAGAGCTCCCCTAAAGGGAGCAAGCAATAAAAGAGGGTGGCCTTATCTGGGACAGAATCAAGAGAAGTATTTGAAATGGGGAACAGTGCAGAAAAGGAAATTTATTCCTCAGATAGCAAGCTGTCACGTTTCCTAATTTTTAAGCTACGTTCTCAAAGGAGCTAATTCTAATATAACTTGTTTTTCAAAAGAAGATATCCACACTTTTTTAGTGTTGTAATATATATATATTCGGCTGTTCGGCGTAGTAATATATTGAATGAAAATCTTGAGGGTGGGGGGGGGGGACTTTCTGTTTGGTTCAAGAATACAAACCCCATGATCTATTTATTATGTCCAATGCCCCGTCGAGCAGGTGGGTGGTCAGAAAAAGGGAAAGTGTCAATTGTTGAATGGAGGGATTGGATCTTCTTCTTATTCCCACATTTTAACGGGTTTTGTTACTAGAAGAAAAATAATTGCTCGGATAAGGATGGCATAAAACGCAAAAAGCCCACAGTAGGAAACTGCTTAATTCACAGATGGTTCATCAAGTGCAATAGAAACGGAAGTTTTTATAATTTTAGTTCGGGCTGTAATTCTAATTTAATTTTGATACAGAAATGATAGCTCTGACTTTTTTTTTCTCAAACATTAAGAATTCCCAAATATTGAGAGGGACTTTTGCTCAGTTCGAAATATTGGGGGGGACATGTCCCCCTCGTCCCCCCAGCCAACGACGCCCGTGAAGGCTATCTTTAATGACGTTAGGAAAAAAGTATGGATTCAGCTGCCCCAACAAATTTTGTAACATTGAATTTTTAAATTCGCAATTTTATGCTATAATTCGCTGAAAGAAACGAGGTTGTAGGTGCTCCCTCTCAGAAAATTTTCGAAATTTAAGTGATAGAAAGGGATTTGAGGGCTCTCCTGGAAATCTTTCGGCATTGAGGCCCTTAACTGCAATTTTAATTTATCTTTGTTGATGTTTGGCGAAAGAGGAAGTAATTCAGGACCTTTTTTTTTTTTTGAAAACTCATTTTAAAATTACTTTGGGACGGGACCGGGCCCCCTGGGCCCATCCCATAATATAAACCTTTGCTTTTGGCTATCAGGGGTCTCTTTCCCTGTGCAATATAGGGGAATGTGGGGCAAAGTGAAATAGAGAGGTAAAGTGAAATACCGAAATATTTTTACAGTTTGCGCGCCATCTATCTAGCAATATTTTACCTAAGTTCCTCAACACGTAGTTGATTCCAGTCAAAAAATAAATAGCTCTAAGAATCAATTAAGAAAAATAGTACAAGCAATTTTCAAAATTTTTTACACATATTGTAATATTTCGGGGCTTATCAAAAGTATGTTTTTATTATAACAAAATAATAAAGCTCTTGTAAGAAGTAATATTTTAAGTATTATTTGAGTTTTACTCTGGCTCCCAGTGCAGTACAGTGCAGTTTAGTTCATATTAGGCGCGTTTTAATTTTAAACGTTCAATGTAATTCTTCAAGTGCTCGCAGAGCAAAGTGAAATAGTTCATTTCTTTTGTTGTTGTTGACTTATTCGTCCTGATCTAGCCCCTAGGCTAGACCAGGTTCACGAGCAGCCCAAAAACCTTCAAAAAGTCATAAACCAGGAGAGGATTAGAGTAGATATCCTCCCTTCCAAGACCATAGGTGTAGCGTGACCAAAAGTTTTTTTTTTTGGGGGGGGGGGGGGGGTAGGGCGTTGGCACAGGCCTCAAATTTCAGAAGTGCAGGTGAAACCCCAGGGCAAGATTTAGAATTAATAGAGCCTATTACAAATATGCTGCACCTTGTGTAAACTGGATAACTTCTTCGGTAGTGAAACAGGCGTTTGTGTGTGTGTGTGTGTGTGTGTGTGTGTGTGTGTGTGCGTATGTTATTTTGGCTGATAAAATCCCCTGTCTTTTTTCACGTTTTAAATGCTCGTGTTGTCTTTTCTTTCTATTTTTAACGGATTTAATCTTTAGCGGTATGAATATCAGAAGTGACACAATTACCTCTTAAGTAGAGTGTAGACTGGAAACAATCACTAACCTTAGGGGGTCCGGGTGATGCACCCCCGCGAAAATTTTTGAAAAATGGGCATAAAATTCTGAATTTTTAGGCCCTATATGAAGTAGTTGAGACAAAAAAAAAAAAAGTGAGAAGAAACGTGGCAAACAAAAACCCCATGAAAATTATACATTCGATCAAAATACAAATATTTTGTGATTCCACAAATCGTTCGCGTTAACATTAATCAACAAGGAAGCAGAGTGAGAGAGAAGATGGAGGGGAGAATGAATACTATATCTGAAAAAATGCTGAAATGTGGTATATTAGACAAAGTTATTTTTTAGAGTAAAACTTAAAATGTCATGTGATCTAGCTTTTATGAACATTTCCTTTGACCCTAGTGACCGAACTTGATGTCTAATATAGGAAGAAATTGATCACTCTTTGCAGAAAAAAAAGAAGTAAAAAGGCAAGGAAAAAAATAGTCATGCAAAACGCATATTAAAATTTTGAAAACACAATTGAAGCAAAAAATAGTAAACAATGAAACAAATTAAAGCTGTATAAAA
The DNA here is from genome assembly GCA_038373865.1 of Uloborus plumipes. Lineage (NCBI taxonomy): Eukaryota > Metazoa > Arthropoda > Arachnida > Araneae > Uloboridae > Uloborus > Uloborus plumipes. Next base: position 29,684 of record JAXGGA010011093.1, read on the forward strand.
AGAAAACAAGAAAAACGAAATTGGTTCACATTACCTTTTTTTACCTTTTGCATTTTTGATTATACTGGTACTGCTATTGTTCCCAGGGACGTAACTAGGCCATTTTCGAACGGGGGCAAGACCTCGCTTTAGCGCCCCCCCCCCACACACACATTAAAATAAAATAATATATTTATCGAAAATAATGATAACGTCAACGTCTTCTTCCGTCATATAAGGGTATACTCAACGTATAATGAACAAAAAGCACAACTAAATACATACAATACTTTCTCAAAATCAAAGGGACCAGTTTTCCCTCTTCACACCCTTGAATATCGGGCCAGACCGACCACCGACACGCATTGGTTTTAGTGCTCCATTTTCTCATACATTTTCTGCTCAGATGCTTACTGTGCTTTTTTTTTTTTTTTTTTTTGAAAGTATGCTTATCAGTTTACAAAATTTTGTAAGTTAAAATGTCAAGTTAATCCTAAAACTTCTCACGCATTTCAATTCGAGAATTGCTTATAGCTCGCATAGACTTCTTTTTTCATACTCTAACGATTTCAAATGTGAAAAGACTTACAAAATGAGATCGAAGTATATGTGGGCTGAATCAAAATGAATAGATTAAATTTTTCGAAAATAGTATTTAATTGTTCAATAAAAGACTAATAATGTGGAAACATTTTTAAATACATTTCTATTTAGTATCAGCTTTACATCACTTACATTAAAAAACGAAAACATTAGAACTTTATTTTACGAGCTCTTTTGGCTGCAAAACTTTTTCTATATCATCAAATGATAACTTCTTAGACAATAGAACTTTATTTTACGAGCTTTTTTTGGCTGCAAAACTTTTTCTATATCATCAAATGATAACTTAGACAATTATGATAACCTGAAATACTTTCCAAACAAAAACAGTTTTTTGAATTTAGAATTGAAAAATTGGGAATTCGTGTAAAAGGAGAGTTCTATCTTCATTCAATTTATCTCAAGTTTTTCAGTAATTTTAATTTTGAAATTAAGAAAAAAAGAAGAAAAGAAATTATTTAACGCGTTTGAAAACTACTTGAGACGAAAAAAATTTTGAAAGCCTTAAATACTTGAAAATCAAAAATATTTTCATGAATTTCACTTTAGAAAAATTCTTAAGTAAAAAAATGTAATTTTTTTAACCAGTCCAATATTCAGCATTAAAAGAAGAGTACAATGAAACTTTAAGAAACTTAAAAATCCTAAACTTTACTGTGTAAGAAAAGGAACGAGAACATTAAAAAACCGACATTAAAAAAAGTGAATTATTGAATAAATGTTTATAAATTAGATTTTGTTTTTTCAATACTTTACGAAACATTAAATATTATGGCTGAAAAATATTCTGTACAATTTATTTATTTAAAACCAGAATTTAAATTTAAAAATTGTTACTTTTTATTAACGCGATAATTTCCAGGGACAAGAAATTTCCCCTTTTTTACAAAATTCTTATGTAGCGATTGAATTTCTTTAACTCTACTCTCAACGCCAACCCGGTATTGCAGTGATTGACCAAAAGTAGCAAAAATGTAATTCTCACATCAACTAAGCAAAATATTGGTTTGTTTAATGATGTTTATTATTCGGGAACCCGATGAAGTGATTTACTTTAAAACCGGTCCTTTTTAGCCTACTTTCCCGTTAAAAATAAAAGAAAGACGAAAAAAGTATTAAAAGTAGCTTAATGCATCTAAAAAATATCGCCAAGTCCAAAAAATATCGCCAAGTTAAAAAAATAAAAAAGTAAAATGAATATCGAAAAATTAAAAATTTGAAAGTAGGGTATCGAGATGGGGAATTTGTGTGTCTGTCGGTCGGTCGGTCGGTCTGTCTGTCTGTCCCCCCCCCCCTAATAACTTTTGAATGAACATTCCGATTTGGACAGACTTTTTTTTGTTGGAAAGGATCTCGGCGAGTACAGCTCATTCCCATATTTGATTTTTCGATTTGAACAATTTTTGGTTCAACTTTGAACCGTTCAAACAACCTATCCCGCGATGCTAACTTTTGAGTAAACAGTCCGATTTGAACAAACTTGTTTTGTTCGAAAGATCTTATCAAGGATACTTCATTCCCGTTTACATTCCCGTATTTACATTTCCGATTTGAACAATTTTTCGTTCAACATTGACCCGCTCAAGCAAGCTGTCACCCCTAATAACTTTTGAGTGAAGATTCCGATTTAAATAAACTTTTTTTTTGTTCGAAGGATCTCAGCAAGGATACTTCATTACCATATTTAAATTTTCAATTTGAAAATTTTTTCGTTCAACATTGAACCGTTCAAGCAACCTTTCGCCATCTAATAACTTCTGAGTGAACCATTCGAATGGAATAAACTTTTTCTTGTTTGAAAGATCTCGGAGAGGCTCATTCCCATATTTCGCTTTTTGATTTGAACCATTTTTCGTTCAATATTGAACCGTTCAGAAAAAAAAATTAACATTAGCGCCTACGGGGAATTTAAGTTGAATGTTGATCCTGAACTTAAAGTCGGATTTCCTTCAAACTAACTTTGCAAGAAAATGGTTTTGATAAGCAATGTTTGTAAAGTACTTTTCTGAATAATCCTCTGTGAGGACTCTGATTCCGACTCCGACTCCGCAAACATGGCGGAAATGCAGGCTCAGAAAAAAAAATGACTGACTGTGCAGACGATTTTTTGTTTATTTATTCATTTGTTTTTGTTTTTTTTATTATTATTATTTTTTTTGGCAGACGATTTTTTTGTAACAAAAATAGTTTCATTCACGGGAGTATTTTATTCTTTATTTATATTTAACAACTGGCAACGGATTAAAAGTGAAATTCGAGACATTTTATCAACGGACGAGTTTTTTTTTTCTTTCTTTGATAAAATGTGTTTTAATGTACTTTGTATTTTTTAATTTTTTTTTTTTTTTTTGAAAACCATTGAAGAATTTTTCTACGGAAGAACTGTAACAGTTACATTCTTGAAAAGGTGCGACAAAACTTTATTTATTCATTTATTTACTTTTTATGTGTCTATTTCATCTGATGAGAGGGGTATATTTTGCTTTTAGAAATCAGCTTTAAGTGCTAAAAAGGTATGTTTGACATAATTTTTAGTCTCAGATAATCAAGAGAATAATGATCAGATGCTAGAATGCAGATGTCGATGTACGGGAAAGTAGGCTCGTTTAGTTCTTGACAGAACTTCTTGTTATTATTCAAATTGTTCAGAAATACTTATATATCTAAAATATTATTTAATAAAAAATTGGAGCATCCATATAGACTTAATGCTGAAAGCAGTTGCTGAATAATCTTACCTGGTTCCCCCTCACTACTGTCTGAAAACTAGACATAGTTGATTAAACTTAGAAGGTGAAGAATAAAAAAAAAAACTTTTCCTGTTTTTGCATTTAACATTTTTCTCAAGATTTTTTTACATATTTTTTTATCTGCTGTGATAGCGCCCTTAAACTTTCTCACTTGAGTTCAATTTTTAAAAAAACAGAGAGCATTTTCTAAAAGAGAGAGAGAGAGAGAGAACTTTGAACTGAATCTCCACATTAAAAGACATTTCTGCAACTGGTTGCCTGCGCCTGCATTCAGTTTTTTTTTTAGGGAGAGCTGGCTTTTAAAAATGTCTTTTTTTTTAAATAATGAAAAGAAAATTATGCAGTTCAGCGCCCCTAAAATCTGGAGCCCGGGGCACGAGCCCCGTCTGCCCCCCTCTAGTTACGTCCCTGATTGTTCCTAGCGGCTTTGCGCTGACATATCAGTACACTTTTGTATTTTTGTATCTTCTTGTATTTTTGGATTTATTATCCCTATTTTAAACACTTTTAAAAATTTGTACATTACATGTATGTATATATATATATATATATATCTAATATAAAATTCTCGTGTCACAGTTTTCGTTGCCATACTCCTCCGAAACGGCTTGACCGATTTTGATGAAATTTTTTGTGCTTATCCAGTATCTATGAGAATCGGCCAACATCTATTTTTCATCCCCCTAAATGTTAGGGATAGTCCACCCCCCTAAATTTTTTTCGTTCGCACATAACATCTGATCTACTGAACCGATTTGGACGATTTTTTTTAATCGATAGGAGATAGTGTAGAAAAAAAGTTATGATCGAAAAACTAACATTTCATGTCATTTAAAACAATATATGTTATCGTAAATCCTTACTTCAATGAGCGACCCGATGGTCAAGTGATTATGGAACGTGGTTATGCACGTCAGGTTGAAGTTCCTGATGGAATGAGATCGAATCCAGGCCCGCAAGGATTTTTTCGAACAGCTGCATGTTTTTTTTTTGAATGATTTTAATGATTGTAATGTCCTTATGCAGGTACATCCCCTCATGGGGAGATCTACCCATATTTTTTTATAGTACAAAATGACAGTTTTGGTCGGATCTTTGTTAAAATTGGCAATGGGGTCCTTCGATGCTGTAGAATTTTCTTATGGACGTTTGCGCCATTTTTGGGGGCTTTGAATCGATTGTGGCAATAAATGGTTTTTGATTTGCGGCACTTATATTATTTTTTCAAAAATTATATACACTATCAATTATATTATGTTAATTTTTGTACCTTTATAAAATTCTGTATTTTATACCTTGCATTTACGTCAAATTCAAGGTAAAATTAAAAGTCAAAAATTCTGAAGAAGATAAATATATGTTAAAAATTAAAGTAACTATTTTTTGTGATTTTCATATTGGTTGTGACCAAAAAACATCGTTACAAACAAATAAAATGTATCAAACACCATGAGTGTTGAGTTATTAGGCAAAATCTGCTGTGTAAAGTTTTTTTTCACTGCGAGAGGGCGGGGGGTATGAACGACCATTAAAGTGACACAAATTTTTAAAAAATAAAGGTTGGATCTCCAATTATCTTGCTTCGTAATTTGAACCCGCCTCGGCTGTGCAACGGTACGCGATTAGTCATTCAAAAATTAATGAAAAACGTGATCGAAGCCAGGATTTTAAATGGCAAGTTCAGAGGTGAAAATATACTCATACCACGGATTCCTATTATACCTACAGATGTGCCAATTCAATTCAAACGTATTCAGTTTCCGATTAGATTGGCATTTGCAATGACTATCAACAAATCCCAAGGTCAAACGATGTCTGTTTGTGGCTTAGATTTGAGAACACCATGTTTTTCACACGGACAATTATACGTGGCATGCTCTCGAGTGGGTAAACCATCCAGTTTGTTTGTGTTAGCTAAAGATGGACTAACAAAAAATATTGTTCACGCTATAGCATTAAGAGATTGATATTGTTTAATAGTGTTACTGTCGTAATTGTTTAATTAATGATATATAATCTTAAGGAATAAATTATAATAACTTAAAAATAATGTTTGCCTTTCGTAATTTTTATATTCCCTCATCGTTCACAGCGCTCCATGCTTATTTCACGCATATACCACATTCTTACATACATACAATATACACATTCTACCATACATACATACATACTTACAATAAGTAAGCTATTTTTTGTCTATACTAGAAATTACTAGGAAACTATTTATATGGCAAAACAACGTTTGCCGGGTCAACTAGTATATATACACTGAAGTGACAAAAGTCATGGGATAGCAATATGCAAATTTTCAGATGGCAGTAGCATCGCATAGAACAGGTATAAATGCGCAGTGCTTTTACAGAGCTTTCATTTCTGTTCAAGTTATTCATGTGAAGAGGTTTTAACGTGATGATGACCGCACGACGTGAATTAACAGACTTTGAACGCGGAATGTTAGTTGGAGCTAGACGCATGGGTCATGCCATTTTGGAAATCGTTAGAGAATTCAACATTCCCAGATCCACTGTGTCAAGAGTGTGCCGAGAGTATGAAATTTCAGGCATAACATCCCACCATGGACAGCGCAGTGGTCGACCGCCTGCACTTAAAGATCGAGACCGGCGACGTCTGCAAAGAGTCGTAAATTCTAACAGACAAGCAACACTGCGTCAAATCACCGTAGAAATCAATGTGGGACGTACAATGGACGTGTCTGCTAGAACTGTGCGGAGAAATTTGGATTTCTTGGGCTATTCCAGCAGAAGACCGACTCGAGTGCCTTTACTGACAGAACGACATCGCTTGCAGCGACTCTCGTGGGCACGTGAGCATATCGGTTGGTCCCTAGATGAATGGAAAACCGTGGCCTGGTCCGATGAGTCACGATTTCAGCTGGTAAGAGCCGATGATAGGGTTCGAGTGTGGCGCAGACCCCACGAAGCCATGGACCCAAACTGTCAGCAAGGCACTGTTCAAGCTGGTGGTGGCTCCGTAATGGTGTGGGCTGTTTTTTCATGGCATGGACTTGGTCCTCTAGTGCGACTGGACCGAACATTGACTGGAAATGCTTATGTGCAGCTACTTGGAGATCACTTGCAGCCATTCATGGACTTCATGTACCCAAACAACGATGGGATTTTTATGGATGACAATGCGCCATGTCACCGGGCCACAACTGTTCGCAATTGGTTTGAAGAAAATTCTGGACAATTCCAACGAATGATTTGGCCACCTAGATCGCCCGACATGAATCCCATTGAGCATTTATGGGACACCATCGAGAGGTCTGTTCGTGCCTAAAATCCTGCCCCATCAACGCTTTCACAATTATGGACGTCTATCGAGACAGCATGGCTCAATATTCCTGCAGAAGACTTCCAACGACTTGTTGAGTCCATGCCACGTCGAGTTGTTGCACTTCGCCGGGCAAAAGGAGGGCCGACACGATATTAAGAGGTATCCCATGACTTTTGTCACTTCAGTGTATATGCTCAATTTGTTGTATTATCTGTCAGGATTAAGTTATACTAAAATTGAGAAACGTTGAAAAGATTCAAAAGCAACTTTTGAAAAAAAGAAAAAATTGTATAGAAAACTAGTTTATTTAAACTAGTTTTCTATACAAAGTATTTTTCTCAAAGTGTTTGTCATAGCATTTAAGTTAAAGTTTCCAAAACAAGTATTAGACAAGAATTGTGTATTCTGATTATCTAATCAAAACGTATTGTAAAATAGTTTGTAGACAAGAATAAATTGCTGTATTATGCATTATGAGACATTTTCAGTTAGTATCTTACATTTAGTAGTAAATTTCTCTTTGATATGATTATGACTGACAAATGCTCAAAAGAAAAGCTTAGAAATTTAAAGTTTTGATTTGGGAAGATAAAATTATTTTTTAATGTAGTAAGCACTAACATCTATATCTATAAAAATGAGTGTATGTATACTTGTTCTCTATACAAATCCACAGTTTGCGTCAGATTTTCATAAAACTTGACACACAGGTTCCTTGATGCCCTAGAATTCTCATAGGCGGGGTCTTTAAATTTTAAAAAATCTAAAAAGCTCAAATTCAAGTTTTTGTCAAAAAAGACCCTTTTATAGGATTCTAGCCTATTGTTAGGCCTATTTTTTTAATCGACATGAGCCTTTAGGTTACAAATTGATACAATTTATGGTATTTAAATATTAGCATTTTCCAACAAAGATTAAAATTAAAACAATGAATTTTCATTTCAAGGCTCACCTATTTCATTTTAGCATGAAATAAGTCAAAAACAATTAAACTGCTTTTTTTTTCTTTTCAACTGTCAGAGATAAACCTTTAAAGCGAAAAAGTAATTTATTTCTGATTTATCAACCTTTCTACCTCGAGGCTCGGAAACAATGAATAAGAAAAACATAAATTTTTGAATTGTAAGTATATTTAGCTACCACTCTGCAAAAATGCCTCCGAAGATATGGAAAGCAATAGGATAAATTCATCCTAAGGCAAAAAAAAAAAAAAAAAAAAAAAAAAAAAAAAAAAAAAAAAAAAAAAAAAAACGGCTGAAAAACGTGAAAATGAGAGTTCCGAGGAGAGAAATCGAAGACTAGCGACAGTGCACATTAGAGATATGACGGCTAGAGCATCAGAAAGCAATGAGCAGCTTGAGTATCGTCTAAGAGATCTAAGAGATAGAGCAACTAGATCAAGACAATCGGAGACAGTGAGTCAGCGTCAGTTTCGTCTAAAAGAACAACAAGAGGAAACTACTACATTAAGACTATCGGACACAGAGAGTCAGCGTGAGTATCGTCTGGAAAAGGAGAAGGTGAAACGGTTTTTATCCCACATATACCACTAATCCCAACGGATCTTCCTTTTAACTTTAAGAGATTACAGTTTCCAGTGAGGCTTGCGTTCTCCATCACGATCAACAAGTCACAAGGACAGTCAATTAAGTACTCCGGAGTAGATTTGAGGTCTCCCTGTTTCTCCCACGGACAGCTCTATGTTGCCTGCTCGAGAGTAGGTTCACTCAAAAATTTATTTATTCTTGCGCCTGAAGGTGAAACTAAGAACGTTGTTTATGAACAAGTTTTGCGTTAAATTTTTATTAGAATTTTTTGAGAAGCTAAAGTTTTATATTAATACGCACCCGGGAAACGCCGGGTATAAAGCTAGTATAACAATAAAATTTAGACTTGAAAAAGGTTCATAATAATAGTTAGTGACCATGATTTTTTGATTTAGTATTTGAGTTAGTATTTTACATTTAGTAGTTAATTTCTCTTTGATATGATTATGACTGACAAATGCACGAAAGAGAAGGTTAGAAATTTAAAGTTTTGATTTGGGAAGATAAATAATTAATTCTGTGCTAAAATCCATATTTTACAATGAAAATTAACTTTTCACTCTAAAGGGATCGTATATTTTTTCCTTTATTTCTCTTACTCTATCTTACAATGAGCCATATTTATTAAAATAGTATTTACAAGTTAAAATTATTTTTTAATGTAGTAAGCACTAACATATAATAATAAAATTTATGTCTGAAAAAGGTTCATAATAATAGTTAGTGAGCTTGATTTTTTGATTTTTTAGTAAGACAAAAGCACAGAGAAAGTCACGATAAATCTGGCGCAGAAGGGGGGGGGGGATTACACCCCCAGGGACCTTGAATTTAACGTAATTGATAATCCTAAAGACTGTTTTGACTAAAATAATCCTAGCTAGGCGGTAATTCTATATGTGGTAGTGGGTAGGTAACGTAAACGGAAATAATCTTTCTGATAATTTTCGTCCCTATTTTGAAAAAAGGAACTAAGCATTGAAATTTTTGACAGAGGGCCCTTTACCCTCTCCCCACATACACGTGAGTATAATACTAAGATAAAATAAAAGGGAAAAAACAAAAGGATATTTTGACTGATTTTCTTTTTGATTTTACAAAATTTCAGGTTCTAAAGATAATGTGTCCATCAGCAAGTTGGTGGGGGGAGGGGTCACATGGCCCCCGTGCTCTCCCCCGACGCTCTGCTTATGGTCAAGACCTACGCAGCTTAACTGATGCTTTTGTGCGAGTTGCAGTTGCGACACATCAAAAAGATTTTTTGCCCCTTATGAAAAGATAGGCACTTAACCCATTAATACCTGACTTTTTTTTTCCAGAAATATTTTGTATACTATTTACTAACAGTGTTTAATGGACAGGAAAAATAATTTTAAAAATATTATGTAAAAAATATCTTTTTTATTAAGGAAAGAAAAATCGTCCATTAAAAGTTACGATAGGCCCCAGTACATACTTGTTTTACTAAAAAAAATTTTCTGCCTACGATATAATATTTAAAAAGACATTTTATAAGAAGAAATAAAATCAGCAATTAACACAAACTGGGAAGCTGGGAATAACTTTGAAAACTTAGCTTTTTTTTCTTGAGATTGTGAATGATGTCATTTTTGATAAAGATCATATTAAAACTGCTACAGAACACACTTTATAATGGTTATGTGCTGCAATCTGTTATTAACGAATTGAAACAATACCAAGGTACTAATTGATCACTTATTTGGTTGAAATGTTCATTTTGGATAAATTCAGAACCTTTTTTGGACCGTCCCTAAAAAGGAATGCTAGGCATTAATGGGTTAATTGTGAGTGACCACTTGCAAGTCAACTAATGGTTGTGACTGAGTAGCTCTATCCACCTTGATAGTAAGAGCAAAATAAGGTCTTCGGTAAGAGCACCACCTGAAGCCTGCCTTTTGTACCAGGAAAGAGTCGGAGGGAGTTTCCAAAGTTGCTGGTTGGAGATGTTTATTTTGGAGCAGACCTCAGAAAAAGTCAAAGTACCACATGTTACAAAGTACTTCAGATACAGCCTCTGAAGTACCAGTTTGCCCTCTTTTCGTTCACTTATTTATTAATTTATTGAATCACTTAAGTATTTCTTCATTTATTAATTTACATTCCTTTACTTATTAATTAACTTATGTACTCATACATTCACTTATTTTCGTATTCATTCACTATTTTATTTGTTCATTTTTCTCCATACATTAATTGATTAACTTATTTATTACCTCGTTGATTGCTTCATTATTAATTTCGTCATTCGTTTGTTTACATTCATTTGGATAAAAATATTTCCTCACAAAAATATTTTATTTTCACTTTGCTCCATTGTTTTTTGACGTAAAAATTTTCCACTTTTTTTTTAAAGTACAATATAATTGCCAAAAATGAAACATACCATTTCAACCAAAGTTGTATTACAAAATACATTATACATCCCTTATGTGCAAGAACAAGTTTTCACTTTGTTCAATTCGAAACAGGTAAGTTGCTTAACTGTTTCGATTTGCGTCGCATTCCCTTACCAGGGCAATGATCACTAAATTTTTTTTCTAACAACGAATAAAAAAAAAGGGGGGGTTGGGAGCTTCAAACATAGATATTAATCTAAAAGAGGGTTCAAAAGTGAATAATTGAATCGTTTATTCCGAAAGTGAGGTAATTCGGTAAGATAACGATGGTTATAGGTAGAACATAGAATGATCTTTTTATTTACAACAATTTAGTAAAAGGAAAAAAAGAGAGAAATTATGTAAAATATCAAACTTTAGTATACTTGTCCAAGTTGATAGTAATAAATGAGACAAATTTATTTAGTCATAAAAATTACAGAAAAATATCAGTTGACTTGCTAAATATCGGAAACATTTCAAAGTTCAAGCCTCTTGCTCCCGGAAGAAGCTATCCAAAAAATGAACTTATTACTAAAATTTTTATAGGACCAAGCCGCAACGAATCACGTGCATCCCACCCAGTGGTTGGAAAAACTACATTTATTTTGTAGCGAACTACAACTACAACTACTTTGTAATAAATGTAGTTAACTACAACTACTTTGTAATAAATGTAGTTAACTACAACTACAACTACTTTTTTTGAAATGTAGCGACTACAAACTACTTTTGAATTGTAGTCGCTACTTCGCTACTTTTTAAAAAATAAATAAATGAAAAGCATACGCCCCGTTTGAGGATTGACAAAATTTGAAAAGTATTTTACATTAATAAATTAACTTCTTTTGAATATGGAATAGAACTAAGAATTATCTTTGAATTTATTTGTTACTTTTCCTCTTTGTTCCCTTTACTTTTTTCTTTACTAAAATTTGTCTTTTCTTATCCTTTTTTTACAATTTTTACGAATATTCGCCACAAAGTTTAAAGATTGAAAGAATTCAACCTTCGAATTTTTTTTCAATTTCTTTTGCCAGAGAATATTTAGGAACATGAAAATTATTTGAAGGAATACAAAAATTATGATGCCAAATAAACCAATGACATCAAACAGACAGAATGTATTTCATCAAAATGATGTATTTAAGGGACTAGCTCATATTTTTATGATTCTTATTTCTCATTGCGTTCGCTGCTGTACTCGTGCAAGATTTGCACCAATCAGAGTCAATCAAACCTTGTTTTTTCTCTTCGTTCTCTTTTTTTAATTTTTTTCGTTTATTTATTTATTTATTTTTTTAATTTAAAAGTAGTTTCCAGAAATCGCTACAAACTACAATTTTTTTGTATCGCGCTACTCACTACACTACTTTTTTTTAAAAAGTAATGCGCTACACTACAAACTACTAAAAAATGTAGCTACTACAGTAGTTTCGCTACTTGTAGCGCGCTACTTCCAACCACTGATCCCACCCGTTTCCGCTAACACGAGTATCATTGTGTTCTTTGCTCCACCATACCAATAACTGCCCGCGAATGATTGCCTGTAAATTAGTTTCTTTTACAGCATTAGTCCTTTGGCAGTAAAGCGTTCTTTAAGACAAATGGAAAAAAACGGAATCTTTTTTTTGGGGGGGGGGGGGATTTTTCTTTCTTTCCTTTTTTTCCCCCGTAGGAGTTAATTTCCACTCAGAAAAAAAAAATGAAAATTCTTTCACAAAATAGTAGGTTCAAAAATACATAACATTATTCCATCACTTTTAAATAAAAGACCTTGGAAAACATTTATTATAATCCTCTTCGGGGCCCCTATATTGGGGTTAGAGCACGCAATTGGAACAGTAGCAACATGGTTAATCTACAACTGTCCTCAGACCCATGAAATTTGAACGAAATTTACGGAAAATGAACTCTCACTTTTCCTTCTTTCATGAAGTACTACCGTTTTTTTAATGTTTTATTCTAAATGTTAATTTTTTTTTTCTGATTTTAGTAAAAAATCGCTAAATGAAAAAAAAACGCGCTAACACGAGTACCGTTTTTTCGCTCCACCATACCATTGATAACTGCCTGTGAATGATTGCCTGTAAATTAGTTTCTTTTACAGCATTAGTCCTAGGGCAGAAAAGCGTTCCGTAAGACGATTGGGAAAAAACCTCGGAAATTTGAAGGGGTCGGGGATATTTTTCTTTTTTTTTTCGGAAGAGTGAATTTTCTCTCAGAAAAAAATTAAAAATTCTTTCACAAAATAAGGAGTTCAAAAATTTACATTGCATTTTTTTTTGCTATTTCATTTAAGCAAAATTCATTCATTTTATTCATTTTGTTCTGTAACACACTTGAAAACACTAACTTTGAAAAAAACTAGCTGTCGTGGCCGTCACGAAACTTTCTTCTATATCTATCTCATGAATTCCAGTTTCAAAATAAAATACGTACTCGCCCGAATAATTGGAGACAGCTCCAATTTCCCAATTATCGTAATAACCCTGCAAATGCAGAATCAATGAGCGAAATTGGAAATCGTTGCAAAAGCCATGTTTAGATTAATTGCGAACATTTTATTTGTTAGTAAAAAGAAATTGGCAACAGTTAAAAATTTCAAATCATTGAAAGTTTTCAGCTATTTTGATAATTAAATAGCGTGAAAGCGATTTTTTAATGAATTAATTTTTCGCATTGTTGACTAAGCGCAAAAATCACCCCACCATCCCCCTGGGGCGATTGGCGCCAAAATTTAATCGATGCTTGCTTCTATATTGGGTTAGTGTTATTCCAAATTTCATTCAAATCTCAGCAATATTTCTCGAGATACAGTAGGTGCAATGACAAAATAAGCACTTTTGATTGCGCCACCCCCTTTGAGATATTGACACACAAATTTAATCAGCACTTGTACTCAATAGGGTCTACCTATGGACCAATTTTCGTTTGATTCCGCCAGTTACTTCCTGAGATATAGCAATCACCCCCGCGCAGAACACGCGCGATTGCTCCTCCCCCCTTCGAGATATTGACACGCAAATTGAATCAGCACCTGTACTCGGTAGGGTCTACATGTGGACTAATTTTCGTTTGATTCCGCCGGTTACTTCCTGAGATATAGCAATCACCCACGCGCAGAACACGTGCGATTGCTCCACCCCCCTTAGAGGAATTCGCTAAACAAAGTCAGGTGCACCAGTTCACATGGTGGTACATATGTGCAAAAATTTCTGTTCGATTTCATGCAGTAGTTTTTGCTCTAGCGCGGCCACAAAAACTGGTCACACACATACAGACTCACACACAGACAGACACACAGACAGACATTTTCCAAAAATGGTCGAAATGGACTCAGCGCACCTCAAAACGTGCAAATCCGTCAAAATTCGACATTCGAAAATTTTCACGAAACCAATACTTTATTCTATATATTACATATAGAAGAAAGTAACAAGCTGTAATGTAATTTAATTTTCCTATGCACCAAAGTATTATATGCTACTTTTATTACTAAAACAAAACGTGTACGCAAGATATATTTATAAATTTTAATATATTTTTCTTTAATGTGTATATGTTCATATTTAATGTATGCACTGCAGTCGAACCTGTTTATCTCGAAACCCTCTCTATGTCGAAATTTTCCAATTTGCATGCTTTTAC